>JAAEAF010014194.1:0-48533 GCA_011037195.1 Triatoma infestans
CATTTGCTAAAAACCACTTTTTTTGGACTCAGGGGATCTCAAAACGGATATTTCCGGTGAAAACTTGATATAGAAAATTTGACATGATTACAATACTTTCCTCTTACTAGGAGTAAGAGAAAGTAAAAAACAAAATCAAACAAACAAGAAAAACTAGAAGTATATCGTAAAAAGAAAAGCACACTTAATCAAAAGTATCTTCATATATAATGTTATCAGGACTTGGAGTTTAATTAATTCATTTATTTATTTATTTATTTTAATAAATGGTAAAATAAGGCAAGCAAGTGGTACTATTATGATGAGGCAACTTTTCTAAACTTCAAACTATTAGTGACGTAGAGGAAAATATGGTTAATTTTGACATTATCGTCCATCGTGAATAGATTTATTATTTTATCTGATAAATTGTCAAATTTAATGATATAATAGTTTAAGTATGAATTTCGGAGTAAATCAAGGGTTAGGACACAGAAAGATAAAATGTATTATATTATCATAAACCAGATTACAGAGTGTACAATCAGATTCTATTTGAAATTTCCCTGAATAATTTTTTAAGTTAAGACTGTTAGTATATTTGCCTGAATGTCACAGTTGGGCGATAATTCTTTGTTTATTTATATGGTTAATAACTGCGAGATATTCTTCATCATTTCCCAGTATAGTAATATAGAGTACATTGCTAGTAACAGTCTGCAATTAGTGAACAAATTATCAAGTTTTGCGAAAGTGAATTGGGGACTAGGATATGGCGCTCTGAGAACAATATACAGTGGTGCATTGGTGCCTCTACTAAGTTATGCTGCTCCAGTCTGGATTCCAGCACTTAAAAAGAAAAAAGAATCAACAAAAGATGTCAAGAGTACAAAGAATGCTGGCCATCAAGATTATTAAAGGTTACAGGGCCATCTCCACAGAGGCAGCTTGTATTGTAGCTGGAATATCGCCTATCACTATAAAAGTTGGAGAAATAGCAACTGTACGAAAAACGATTTCTGGGCTGGACACAATGGAGAATTTCCCCGCCAAGAACTTGGAGAAAGCACTTCCTCCAAATAAGTGGAAACATCTGGCTTCCGTACCAAATATAGATACTAACACCGACGGTAATATAAATGAATGGAATATTTACACGGATGGAAGTAAAATAGACGGAGGAACTGGGTGCGGATTTGTGATATTTTTCAACCAAGAAAAAGTTGGTGAAGCCAAGTTCAGACTATCGAGCCACTGCAGTAACAATCAAGCAGAAATGCTGGCAATACAAGAAGCTTTAAAATGGGTGCTAATTAACATCAGAGACATTTTCCGTGGTAGCCTGCTTCGTTTTGTGGTCATCGACCGGTTTCGGGCGTTCGCCCAACTTCAGGATGCGTTTTTCAGACAGTGTGCCAACACAGACTCGTACAGAGACTTAGTTTCACACTAACTTAGGAGTTAACAGACAGTCAAACTTCCTTAGAGTCTCTCAAGAACCCGGATATTCACACACCCATAAAAGAATCCAGTATTGTCTACCTAACGGAAGCATCACTGAGGAAGATAAATATAAGATTTCAATGGGTTAAAGGTCATTCAAGCCTTCAAGGAAACGAAAGGGCTGACGAACTTGCCAAGGAAGCTGCTGGCCAAATCGAAGAGACAGCTGAGTACACTTTGTACCCTCTGAGTAAACTCAAGGCTGCTTCAAGATCACAGTCATTAGAGCAATGGGAAGCACAATGGAGAACAAGCTCTAAGGGAGCCATCGCTAAGCATTTTTTCCCAACAGTATCTTCAAGGTTAAAAATGGGGAAAATGAAAGTGACAAAAAATTGGACCACTATTCTCACAGGCCACGGTCCTCTGCGTTCTTATCTTCACAGATTCAAGCTGATCAATTCTCCGAACTGTTCGTGTGATGGATCCAGCCCGCAAACTGTGGAACACATAATATATTTGTTCGGTATTTATCTTAATTTAAATTTGCCGCCCTAAAAATTAATATTCTATATATATAAACTGATAACCTATAGGCTGTGTCCTAATTAGAGAGTGGGGGTAGACCCTTTATCGCCCTCACTAGGTCAGTCACAAAGTAACATCCAGACAAGTAACATAGCGCAGTGCGAATATTTGCCTACTTAATTTGCATTTCCGCTTTTCCGTTTGGTGGAAAACCCATGTTTGCCACATCTGGTTTTCCTCAGCGTTAATCGTGATAGTCGATTTCTTGTCGGGTGAGTGCCTACGGATTCTCCAAGCCTGTAAGAGTGAACGGCAAGCACGTGGTCTCTACTTCCGCTGCTTCTCCGACCGTACAGCTTTCCTGGAGCCCGTTTGAATTTTCATCTACTTTCATCAGCCGTACTGTGTGGAAAACGACGCTGGAATTACAGGCATATGGTTCCCTTTTGTTTCCCTTTTCCTGTCTCCTATTTTCCTTCCATTCCCCATATGGGCTGAAGGTCAGTCGAACCACACTAATTTTAAGGTGTCTGCGTTTGGAGGTAAGCGCCACTCCTTTTGGCTTGGTGAATTTAATAACTATTTTTTGCTTCTCATTTTGTATTTGTTAAATATTAATTTGTTAATGTTATCTGAGCCCATATGGCTCAATCTTTTATACAGTCCACTCAATATTTTCCGTAACTTAATATTATCAAACATTTCATTTATTATTCATTTTATTATACCCCCTGTTAATCACTCTAACAGAGCCTAGCAGAGGTATTAATTATTAAATATATTATACCTGTCTTTTTATACCAAACAGAGCCTACCAGAGGGACTGGAAAGCCTACGAAGGGCGCCCCCCTCTCACCCTTTTAATTTTCTTTTATTGTTTTATTTTATTTCCTGTTTTTTTATTAAACAATATTATTGTCAAATTTTTGAACGAGAGAGAAGTGAACTGCTGAGAGTGGTGCTACCTAAAGGAAATCCCTGGCCCCTGGACGGAGTTACATTGATAAAGAAGTATTTTAAAGAAATGCAAAAATTCATAAATAACCTTGACTTTACTAAAGTTTAAAAAAAAAAAAAAAAATAGATAAATAATAAGTAAATAAATAGTGATAATAAATTAACATAATAAAATAATTAATACAAATAGCCTTAATTTTCTAGATTCTATTTGCTTTACTTAGTAATTTTCATATAATTATTTTCTTCAATTGCGTAATTATGATAATTTAGTTCCATTTTGTTAAATTTCATGTTATTTGTTCATTTATTCGGAGTGTAATGTATTATTTAATTGTATATAGCTAATTTGCTTGAGCCATTGATTTATACATTTTGTTAATGAAAATTAAATTAAAAATTATTAACAATGTAATTGAAAGCATGTAGTAAGACAGTTATTGTTGCTGTCTTGGAGCATGCAAATAAACGGTCCCTGTGTAGGGATACTACTCAGGGGGAAAAAAAAAAAAGTATAGTAATATTTCTGTAATAAAGATTAAATTTATTATTGATTGCAGCGTCTACATCTTTGCTAATCAAATGTTGTTTTTTTTTCATTTTCTCTAACATGTTATTAAAGTTTTCCTTAACTAACTTTGCATCCTGACTGATCCAAATTTCTTCGGCACCTATTATAGTTAAATAAGGTTTTAAATCTTGGCACAAGGTTATTTGACTTATTTATTGAATTTAATAATTCTCTTTGCTGGTTGTAACAGATTCTAGGAAGATCGTTCGAGTACATACTTAACAACTTTTGCCACGAATTTAATATTCTTTTACAAATTTTTAACTTGATATGAACTTATTAAGATCATAAAAGATCTGGTCTTTAACATAGTTTTAATAAAATTATAAATAATGCACATATTTTTCTTATCAAAATTATGAACAATTCTAACCAGTTCCTTATTTGGGATAACATCTTTATTAATGCATAACTGTTCCCTAAATGGCTCTTAAACTGGGCAAGTTATAAATAAGTGGGTCAAAGTTCCATATTCATTTAAAGTACAAAGTGTACAAATACTTCTTGGATTGATTATATAAGATATGTTACTTATAGAAATTTTGATTAAGTATGGTCTAGAAAGCTGATTTGAGCAAAGATTTTTGTGACATTAAATGAAATATTTAAAGTTAGATATTGCTGACAAGTACTGTATAGAAAAGAGGAATTCACACTAAATATATTATATAGGGAACTAATATTTCTGTCTATGTCTATGTAGAATAATTGTTCCTTATATCTTTCTAAGATGATATTTATATTGCGTTTAACTTTTAAACAATTTTCAAGAGAACCTAGATCTTCCATATTAACTATTTTTAAACAATCTTTTAATTGTAAATACCAATTATATTTAATGTTAGATGGGTATATTTCACTCAAAGCTACTAATCTATTACAACAGAGCTTTATGTAACTTTGATCTTCAACATTTATAATTTTTCGTAACCATTTAAGAGCTGCTTTAACGATATAAAAACTTAAATGACATTGACCCATTTCTAATCGAACTAAGTGATTTGGAGTTGAACGGGGAAGACAAAACAGACATTTAAAAAATTTTAATTGCACTTTCTCTAATTGATCAAGTTGCCGTAGTCCCCAAACAGGTGCACAGTAAAATAAACAATTTTTTACTAAACTTTGAAACAAATAACATTTAGGATCCCAGCTTTTTGATTTCCCTTTAGACAAAATATTAATTACAGATCCTATAGCAGCATTAGCTTTATTAATGGCATTACTTGTTGCATCATTGACCAGATCTTACAAATGTTACACCTAAATAATCAAAACGTTTAACTGTTTCTAGTTTTTCGTGATTATAAAAAAAATTCCTTTCTTTTTTTGGCATTCTTCCCAAACCAAATTTCATAATCTTTGTTTTATTTACATTTACGACCAGTTTGTTATTTTTACAATAAGAGTGTAATAAATTTAATTTAAATGTCATATCTGTGTATGAGTCACCCAAAATCAACAATCGTCAGCAAAATTTAAAAACATTATCTCCCGATCATTAGATATATTTATCCCAGAAGCATTATGAAGTCTAAAATAATATTCTATATCGCTTACAAATAAATTAAAAAGTAGTGGGGATAAAACCTCCCCCTGGATGACACCCTGGGAAATATTAACCCCAGAAGTCATACGGTCGGCAACTTTAATTTTCACCTTTGCTAAAGAATATATATTTCTAATTATTCTTAATAATTTGCAACTAAGACCAAGGTTGTATAATTTTCCCCACAACAGAGTATGGTGCAAACTATCGAATGCTCGCCTAAAATCTATAAACAGAACAAACAAATTTTTCTTTCGTAAACCAAAATGAGTTTGAATTATAGAATTGAAAATAAACACGTTATCTAAACACCCACGATTTTTTCTAAAACCATTTTGACTTTCTGGGATTAATTGTAAGTTGTCGCTCCATTCTTGTAAGCGAAATAATAGAATTTGAGTAAATAACTTAGTTATGCAATTTACTAACCCGATACCTCTATAGTTCTCTGGGTTTGATCTGTCACCCTTCTTAAACAGCTAAACATAATAACTTCAGTCCACTGACTTGGAATTACTTCAGTTTCAAATATTTTATTAAATAGTGCTTCTAAATACATTAACCAATTCTGTGGTAAATATTTGAAAAATTCGTAACTGACGGCGTCGGGACCTGGAGATTTTACACATTTCGATTTTCTTAACGACGACATTATTTCTGCTTCTGAAATATATTTATCTAAATAAGGATGGGATACATCATCAAATATAGTATTACCTACTAAAACATTACTATACTGGCTCCCTAGGTACTGCTCCCAAAGGTCAATATTTATTAATTTTTTTTATAATTTAGTTTATTTACAGTTTGCCAAAATTTTTTAATATTCGAACAATTTGAAAGCTGAAGTGATACTGCATTATTATATTCAACTTTTTTATTACTTAACAAAATTTTATTATTATTATTATTATTATTTAATTTAAGGCTCGTCAACATCTATGGTCATTGGCGCTCGGTGCCTTCTCAGTGCATTGCCGGCATCCGGACAGTGTTCTCTAGGTACAGACAACACTGTCCATCACTGGACAATGAGCTGTAGAGGCTCCTAAGAAGAAAAAATCTAAGGGTAGCACAGCTGGACTAAATATTCCTAAAATAACGATCTACTTACTCCACTAGTACTACTCTACTCTACGCGCTCTAATCTGAAAAAAACCTTCTTCTATAGATTACAGTCAACCCCCTTTCCAGCTCCCTTCCTACTAATGCACACCCACTTCACTCAAGTCAATCTGTTGGCTTGCTCATCTGTTGACAGTGTTGTTTATAAATAATATACTTCCTTGATGCTGAGAAGGCTCCTTGCGCCAAAAACTTCAGTTGTTGACGCGTCTTTAATAATAAATAAATAACCAAAAATCAACTACACAAACAATTATTGCAATAAACTGAACGTCAAGATTATATTAGTATGTCTGTTACTCCTTAGTGGGAAGAACAATTGTAGATTTTTATTCACCGAAAATACATACTTTGAGGTCTCCTGAATCCAAAAAAGTGGTTTTTAGAAAGTGGTTTCTGTGTGTGTATGTATGTGAACAGCATAGCTCAAAATCGAAAAATCGTAGAAAGTTCAAACTGGATATTCCATTTAGGTATCACCATGGGATCGGACATTAGGTCCGATCATCTGTCAAAATTCCTCAACCGAAAGTACCACTTTACCACGTTTTTGGTTTATTCACTTTCTTGCAATTTTCTTAAAAAATGGCTCCGATTGTACACATACAAAAATCTACAACTTTTATTTAAAACATTTCTCTGGGAAAATTTATTTAAGGACACTGTTGCAGGAGGAAGATAGGTTTTCCTCTAAAGTGTTATTTCAGTTTACTATACAATTTTGTCAATTACAATTAAATGTGTTGTTGATGTTCCAAGTTTCAAGAAAATTAGTAAACTGGAAATGCGTTTTTACTGAACGGTTTTTTTATCAGATTTCAACGAACTCTGATGAATTTCATTAAATTTGATATACTCACTATAAAATGTATCAGTTACAATTTTGAAAACCGGAGTAGGAGAAAATTGTGTGAGTGTTTCACACCATATTTACTTCATTTGGTGTCGTAACATGTCAGGTCATTTTTTATCAAATTTATTATAGCCCCCTCCCAATAAATATTTTCAACGTTAAAAATAAAATAAAATAAAAAATATATATATATATAAAAATTAAATAAATAAAAAATCAATTATCATTAATTATTATTATGAATTCATTTTTAAAAATTAATTAAATTAAATATTATTTCTGCAAATATTGATTTAAATAAAATTAATTTAAAAGTGAATCATTTTTGTAAAATATTTTATCTTGAATTGTTTAAATAATTATTTAGAAGAGCACTCTTGTTTATATTTATAACATAATGCTAAAATGGTGGAGATGATCAGTATACAGTTGTGTACATAGGTCAGCCAAGATGAAGTTGCTTATCGTACTGGTCGTTATCGTTGGTGCGGCTCATGTAAGTTAATTATAACTTTACAATAAAGTTTCTATTGACTTTGCTATAATAGATTATCCTGCCTAATAAAAGACTAAATAATTGATCTTCAATTTGGGCCGTTTGATATTAAACGCTAACGGGGTTTCTGATAGTGTTGCTTGTGTCAGTAAAGGAATGAACTTAACGGGATGTAGTTAAAATAGTAATTTACAAAGAGTATTCAGCTAAAGTGGTTCCGAATGATTTGTAGCATCATTTAAATAAATATTTTTTTTTTTTTTTTACAATATTTAAATTGTTGTAAGGTGATAAAGTGATCATTCTTTCATTAAAATTAGTGGCTAAATTTATATACTTAAATCTCTAGAGATTAAAAGACATGACAGTGTTGCCACCTTTCAATTAAATAAATTTCAAGGTTTGGACGAAATTGCAAAATTATATTAACCAGGTTCAAAGGGCTTCTGGAATTTAAGATATGGGCGGATATGTGAAAATTAAGAAAAAAAAAAAAATTGAATCACATGCCTCCCGAATAGATGCCTGTTCGCCGTTCAAAAGGCTCCACGGTTCAAGGATTTATCTCAGATGGCTAAAATAGTAGCCTAGAAAATTATTATTAAACCAGTCTTTATATATGCCAGCTGTAACATTGGCGCTGAATAAATAAACTGAAAAGATTCTGGGGGTGGCTTGGGAGCGGGGAAAGGGCTAAGAACAATATTTGGTACGAAGTGTGTGAATGGCGAGACTGTAAAGTAAGGAAGGACGACATTTAAAGCCATTGTTTAGGGAGCCGGATATAGTGGCCTAAATATAAAAGAAGAAGGGAAATTAAGGGAAAATTGTTAAGTAGAAAGATAGATCGTAGATTAAGGGAAAGGTTGGGCCACGTGGGAGAAAATGGCTATGATCTGTCTCGAAAATTATTAAACAAGAAGTCCTGGCTTAGATAGTTTGAACGACATGGAGAAAGATCTCCGTCAGGTTGGAATGAGAAATTGGGTCCTCAAGACCAGGATGAATGGGGAAAGCTTATTGTGATGGTTGTACCGAGCAGAAACTAAGCATCGCCCATACTGAAAGACTCTTTTAATTTAATTTTGCCATAAGTGGGTAAACAATATTAAATACTAAGTAAACAAATTAATCAAAAACATTAATTAAAAATTTATACGTAATAAGTTATTAATAAGTTGTTGAATATGTGAATGGGTCCGTATTGCTGGATAACAACTGATATTTTATCCGTCGTAGCATGCATACTCCATTTATTCCTTACCGATTTCGGATTTTCATCCATCTACAGAGCAAATTCACCAAGTTCATGAAGAGAGTTCACCTTAACGTAATGTTTTAGTAATGACTGAATCATTTTTTTGTTGTTTTTTTTTTACAACGCCATTACTTTGGCCTTTTGGCCATTCTTCTGGCAGCCCAGTATAAATGTGCATCATACACGAAAATGGATTGCACAGATGATGTAACATCTTTTAGTTTGGGGCAGAGAGCTAAATGCTCTCCTGTCATGTCTTCCCCGCCGCACAAAGAGCAATGGGAGTAGTGAACATCCCTATACGGTGGAGGTGCTTCTGTAGCAGATCGTGGTCCGTGAGCATAAGGAAGCCGGCAACAGTAACCGAACGCGAAGAGTGGCAACCAATTCCAATATGGCGTCTTTCGGCCAGCTCCCTTTTCTCTGTACTTACTGTGCCATATATCCCTTAATGACGACGATACTAGAGCCTTTAAATTTCTTAGTGGAACGGGTAGGTCAAGTTGTTCTTTTTTCGATCCCTCCTTAGCCAAACGATCAGCTTGCTCGTTCTCGTGAATTCCGCAGTGGCCTGGTATCCACTGCAGTATAATGAGTTTACCCGCATTAGTCCGGCGGCTAAAGCTTTTTTTACACGCAGCTTCTAGCCAACATTTGCTGGATTCCGGTGACGTAAGCGATAGTATAACCGACTGGGAGTCGATCAGCAACACTACCTTAAACAAGCAACAATACCATAAAGTCTAGGCCACATGGACAGCGTACATTTCCCCATCATAATTGTCACACCAGTTTGGAAGAGGGATGCTTTCTTGGAACGCTTTTGAGAAAAAACCTGCTCCGGCTCGCCTCTTACTGGCATCAGCTGATATACATGAAGCCATTCGCTTGCTGGATATTTTGTTTCTATTGCCTCCAGTGATGTCACCTTCATCTGAATTTCACTCATATTATTTTTAACACTGATGCCATGAAGTTCGTTATGACTGTATCATGACGTAACCGGTCAGGAACAAATGGAATATGCATGGCTACGGCGGATAAAATATCCGTTTTTTTTTTTTTAAATCTGCTATGAAACACTCACAACACTTATAATTGATACAAGTGTTATTGTTTCAAATCCCGATCCTGTTTGCGCATCCCATGCCCCTACAATCCCATATTTATCATCTCTCTACAAGGCTGGCTTATCAGGTAGTGAATAAAGGTTTATTCTACCAAAAGCAAATGCATATCTCTCATCCTGCGACGCGTTACTCTTCTTCCATCCACCTCCGTAGGACCATAATTCCTGTAGTCGATAAAGTTCGATATTTAGGACTTTATCTAGACAAAAAACTCACTTGGAATCCGCATACAAGATTAATAAAAAGATTTGTATTAAAGAGACAATACAAACTTGTCTCATGACTACTTGACCACCCCTTTAAACTTTCACTTGAAAAAAAAAAGACTACAGATGTGAGGTTTGAGGTTCAAACCAAGCATTCCAACGCTCAACGTATTCAATCTTTCCAATCCAAAATCTTCAGAAGAATTACACAACGCTCTCTTCTATGTTTCCAACCTAACCCTTAACACTGACCACAAAAACCCTTTTGTCCACCAGCTAATAAAACGCGTTATAAAAAAAATTCCATGACTCCACCACGTCCAACCATTCTTAACCCCCAGTCAATAAAAGTTTCTTTCCCCTTACTGTCCCAAGTAACCCTGTTAGGAGACTAAAACGCCGATGCCACGCGATCACCTAACTTCAAGTTAGCATTTTTTCACAGCTAATAAAATGTAATAGGAAGTACCTCCACTAGGAGGGAGTCATCTCCCAACAAATTTTTTACGCCTTTTTTATGTCACTACCATGATATTCACTTGTTACCCGTCTTATGACCCCTCTTACCTATCTTAAATGAATTTTCCCGGATAAAAGTTTCAAATGAAAATCATAGACCAAGTTAATTATAATAATTATACCAAATTTAAAGAAAATCTTTGACGTCGTTTTCAAGAAAATTGCAAGAAACTAAAAAATATAAATTCATAGATGAAAATATATTACTTCTATTTGAAATATTTAAAAAAAAAAATTATTTCGAATTATGCGGAATTGGGACATTAATTTCAAATTTTATATTAAGTAGGTTCATTGTTTATAGAGCGCCCTACTGGGCCATAATACAATCATCACTTCTCTATCAGCCAAGATAGAGAAGTGATGTTACTTCTTATCCCCCACCAACTCTATTTTTTTTATTAGGACAAATATGTAAAATATTTGCAGTTCACGGCTTATAATTCGGCTCTCGGGGGGCAATCCCAATGGCTACTGCTGAATTTTTTGATAATGTCGGCATTGACAAAAGGAATTTGACCCGGCTGGCGGAGCAAATTATCTTGGATTCCTTGGGAATCCTCCATAATCACATCTACGGTCATTGATAAATAGTATTATTTAAGGCCCTGCGTATTGAGTTTATTTATGTATGTTTCATACTTATTTCGCTTATTCTTTGCGCTATTTACTTTAGTTTTGTAACGTTTGTGTCTTTTGGACTTGAGATTGTCTCATGAAGATAGATTAGTAATCTGTGTTTTTTATAGCAACTCAATGAAATTGAGCAGCCACATCGACTTGGTTTGTCGCTGTAATCTCTCTACGTAATTGTATTAAAAGGAATAAGGGAAGGTTGTGTGAGTGTTTCACCCTTTTTTTTTCTTTTTTTAGCTTTAGTCCGGGAACTTTTACGATTGGCAACCCTGATAAAGACTATTTTGTAGTTTTATGTCTTAATTTTATTTAATTAAAATTTAAAGTGCGCCTCAGAATTTAAATTTCTCTACAAATTAAAAAAAACAAAATCTGGTATGAAACACTCACACAACTTTCTCTTACTCCAGTTCTCAAAATTATAATTGACAAAATTTTATTGATTGTGTACCAAATTTAATTAAAATCATCGAAAACGGAAAAAAACTGTTCACTAAAAGCGCATTTCCGGTTTAGTAATTTTCTTGAAACTCGGAATTTTGGCCATCTATTTAGTTCTAATTAATTTTGTTTGGATAATAGAATTGTATAATCAACTATGATAGTACTTTTAGAGAAAACAATACCCCACCCCCTCCCCTAAAACTGTTTGTATGTTTAGTTGATATAAGAAGTTTCAAGACGAGCTGCTGCCGCGCGTTGAGGAAGCCAATAAAAATAATTACTTGTTAAGAGCCTCAAATGCAAAAATGTCATCTTTTATATAAAAAACTTAACCTCTCATTAGGTGAAAACACATATTTTAGTGACAAGCATGACACAGATGAAAAGAATTCTTAACACAGGAGGAATTGATTTCTGTATTAAATGGGCCTAATTGGCTGGCAATATATAAATATCTGTTATACGCCAAAAAATATAGAGATCTTTTGGTTCAAGAATTTAATTATTAAATTTGTTATTGAAGTATCACTCACATATCTATTTTATATTTGGCTAAAAGGCTTTAAGACCTATTAGTATTTAACTGTTAGAACGTTAAATATTATACCAATTAAATATAAATACACAAGTATTATAAAAATATAAATATATCAAATAAAAATTATGGAAAACAAAAATTGTCAACTCTGGCAGACGGAGAGTAAAATCCATTGCCATGATTTGTGTATTAACTTTGTAAAAGCAGATTTTCTTTAATAAATACACAATATTATTATTATTATTATTATATTATTAAGAAGTTTCAAGAAAGTCGTCTGAGCAATTTTTGAGCAAATCGCTAAAAAATGAAAAAAAATCATTTAGTAAAGTGGTAAAATAAACGCACTTTCGGTTATCCGATCTTTTACAAACTCGGAATTTCAACAACATATTCAATTCTAATTAACATTATTAAGTTTATTAGATGATGGAATTGTCTAATAAACTGTAATAGCATTTTAGATGAAAAACTAACCTCACCCCTCCCCCATAACAGCCCTTAAATGAATTTTTCCAGAGAAATGTTACAAATAAAAGTTTTAGCTCATTATATGTGTAGTTGACATATAATGTTTGAAGAAAATCTCGGGACCATTTTTGAGTAAAACGCAAAAAAGTAAAAAAAAAAAAAAAAAAAAAAAAAAACTAGTTAAGTGGTACTTCCGGTTGAAGAATTTTGACAGATAATGCACTGTCAGATCTCATGGTGATACATACGGAATATCAAGTTTCAACTTTTCACGGTTTTTCGTTTTTGAGCTATGCTGTTCACACATACACACACACACACACAAAACCATTTGCTATAAACCACTTTTTTGGACTCAGAGGACCTCAAAACGGATATTTCCGGTGAAAACTTAATATCGTAAATTTGATACGATTACAATACTTCCTCTTACTAGGAGTAAGAGAGTAAAAAAATTATAATTTTTTTTTTTTTCAGGCCATAGTAACGGAGAGTGATAAAGGTGAGATGATAAACAATTTAGAAAAATCAATAAACCGTTTGGAAAATTTGGAGGAAGAAGTAAGAAAGGATTTGAACAAAACGATTAGCTATTTGAGGCATTATACTGAAGAGAAATGTGGTGATAAAGATGCAAAATGTTTTATGAAACTTCTGAAGCCATTTGAAGATGATATCAGCTTATGTATTGAAGAATGTATTGGCGGTTACATACGTACGTCCAGGTAATTTATAAGAGAATTACTATTAGTGATAAGTGTGATATTCTAAAGAGTTGAATTTTTTTTTTTTTTTTTTTTTTTATTATTATCTGTGGTCCTTTAAGATTTATGAAAACAATATATTAATCGCTGGAAATGAAAATCCTAAATTTCTGTAATTATTATACGCAAGCCAGAGGGGGCCATTTGTACAGTGAGCAAGCGGCCATCTGGCGGATAATTTTCAATTTCCGTTCCCTGAAAAAAATTAAATATTTGACAAAACTAACACGAAATTAATATTTATTGCAAAGTAATATTTAAATCATTCAATCATGATTTCACTTCATTGATTTTAAACAAAATAGAAAAAAAAAAAACTGATGACTTTTAGAAGAAAATCAAATACATTTTCCTCCTTTCAACTTAGTCACAGAAGAGTTACATAATCACAAAGATTTGAAGGTTTGAACCTCTTAATATTAATTAAACTAGCTATCATTCAACAATATTGTTTTGTTTAATTAAGGAAATACATTTAATATGCCGAAATTCGTCGGTATTTTTAATAGGAAAAATCGTGAAAACTGAAAGAAAAACATACTTCCGGTTTACTAATTTCCTTGTAACTCGGAAGTATGTTAATTTATTTATTTCTAATTAATTTTGTTTAGATGGTAAAACTGTATGATCAATTATGATAGCACTTTAAAAAAGAAAAAAAAATCAAAATCTGGTGTGAAGCATTCACACAACTTTCTCTTACTTCAGTTTTTTAAATTATAATTGACAAATTTTATAGTTTATGTACCAAATTTAATGAAATTCGTCGAAAACTGAAAAAAAAAAAACTGTTCAGTAAAAGCGCATTTCCGGTGTACTAATTTCCTTGAAACTCGGAATTTTGGCCATCTATTTATTTTTAAATAACTTTGTTTGGAAGATAGAATTGTATAATAAACTATGATAGCACTTTAGAGAAAAACGTAATCCCACCTCTCCCCTAAAATTGCCCTTAAATGAATTTTCCCAGAGAAATGTTTAAAATAAAAGTTGTACATCATTGTATGTATAGTTTATAAAAAAGTTTCAAGAAAATCGTCGGAGCCATTTTTGAGGAAATCGCAAAAAAGTGAAAAAAAAAAAAAACTAGTAAAATGGCACTTCCGGTTAAGGAATTTTGACAAATAACGTACTGACAGATCCCATGGTGATAACTAAACGGAATATTAAGTTTCATTTTTCTACGGTTTTTCGTTTTTGAGCTATGCTGTTCACATAATACACACATACACACAAACCATTTGCTAAAAACCACTTTTTTGGATTTAGGGGAACTCAAAACGTATATTTCCGGTAAAAACTCGATTTCGAAAATTTGACATGATTACAATACTTCCTTTACTAGGAGTAAGAGAAAATAATAACGCCACCTCTCCTTCCAAAAACGTTTCAAAAAATAAAAAGTTGTAGCCTTCTATACGCGTAGTAGACATTGTTAGGTTAAAGAAAATCGTTGGGGCCATTTTAAAGAAAATACCAGAAAACTGAAAAATACATTTCAATAAAAACGCACATTCCGGTCATCCGATTTTCTTCAAACTTGGAATTTCAACAGCATATTTAATTATAATTAATATTATTTAGATGACAGAATTGTACAATAAACTGAAACAGCTTTTTAGAGGAAACCTAACCCCCACCCCTCCCCCAAAAGTGCCCTTAAATGAATTTTTCCGTACAAATGTTTCAAATAAAAGTTGTAGCTCTTTGTATGTGTAGTTGATGTAACAAGTTTTAAAGAAAATCGTACCATACTTCCGGGTAATTTTTGAGAAAATCGCAAAAAAGTGAAAAAAAAAAAAAAATCAATCACTGAAGTAGTACTTCCGGTTGAGGAATTTTGACAGATATCTTACTGTCGGTTTGTATGGTTATTACGTAAACACAATATCAAGTTTGAACTTTCTACAATTTTTCGGGTTTTTAAGCTAAGCTGTTCCCACACACACACCATTTTCTAATAACCTCTTTTTTTTGACTCAGGGGACCTCAAAACATGTATTTCAGGTGAAAACTCGATATCGAAAATTTGATACGATTACAATACTTCCTCCTCTTACTAGGCAATAAGAGTCAGTATAAATATTAATTTTTGTTTTGTTTTTCAATCTTAAAGTTTTCAACGTTTACTGCTCTCCTATCCTAAAGAGTTTCTGAAGATGGTCACTAACAAAGAATTCTTTTTTCTCTAAAAATCTCCTTTAGCCATTGCCATATAAAAATCTCATTAAAAACGAGATGTAGTTTATAAAGAATATGTGATATCGTCGGGCACAAATTTCTGAGAGTTAGACATAAATTTATCATCTTTGTAAATTTAATCTCCTATTAGTCCCAAATCTGGTGTCCTAATAGATCCAAATTAACCAGTTCTCCCTATTTATTTCCATATCATTAATTTTTAAGAATGTATGAAAATAAAATATTTATCACAATTACTCAAAGAAAACCCATAAATATAGGCTAGTAAAGTCATCTAGTGTAAGATGGATAGTGTGGCCATAATATATTTCATTCTGACATAAAAGATGAACAGAGATAGCACATTTTTTCTCATTTAATGACGCTAATGCACCTTTATTTTTTCCTTTTTTTTTTTTTTAACTTTCCATGAACCCCTCTTTAGTAACTGGATGCTGTATAGATTTGTCACGACTTTTAATTGAAGTTGCTCGATTTTAATAGGTTCACTGACAAAGTAAACGAATATACAAACAAAGTAATGGGAAAAAAAGAAAAAGAATTACATCAAAAAGCAAAAAGCATCAGATTTACTTACCACTGATGATGATTAAACCGACTTGGTAATGAAAAGAGCAGAATATTAAAGGAAATGGTTGTGATTCTGTCTACCTCTTGTAACTTTAGAATTATATTCTCATCATACCAGTTCTTCTTTTTTCTTTTTTTTTGCCCTCTTATTTAATTCTAAATCTGCAACAAAAAATAATTACATTTAACCGGGGGGGGAAAAAAAAACCAAGTGTCCAGATAGAATATCACAAGACTGTACAAAGACTCAAACTTGAGTTTAAGTTTATTCCTAGTTATATACTAAGGTCACATTCAGTTTAACGCTATGAATGTAAAGTACGCTTTGTTATAGAAGCCGTACAGAAAGTTTAGGATTTGTACGTGACTCCGCATTTATCGGCAACTAGTAGTATCTGCAGATGGCAGGTGGCGGAAACAAGTGGGCTGCGGGTGTTGATATTAAAACCAAACAAAAACCTTAGTTGTTGCACAACAATTTAAACATATATTTATATAATATTATGTAATTGTATGTGGATTAAAACAAAATAGATAATGTAGAATGATTTCTAGATAAGGTTGGTATTGCTAAATAGGCGCAAAACTGCAGACTAAGCCCAGCTAATCAATCCAAAACTATTGAAGTGTATAGCTCTTCCATTACATCTAATATCACTAGTGCTATGTTGAGTGAAAGCTATTGATTGTTAACATTTAATGAGGAGGCTTTTGATTATTTAGTCAGCCGACTAAATAACAATTTCACAATAATTTTACTCATCATAATACAATACTTTTTTTTTTCTCTGAGAGTTCATAACTATTAATTTTTATTTTAAATACAAATTATATTTTTTTAAATAATAATATTTTTTGTAGTTTATAGTAATAATTGGTTTTCAAAATGTCAGGTGTCTTAAAATTATAACGAAATGTTTATACGGCAATGGCTAGAGCAATATCTTAAGGAAAAAAGAATTAGAGACATTTTCCGTGGTAACTTGCTTCGGTTACGGGCGTTTGCCCATCTTCAGGATGCATTTTTCAGACAGTGTGACAATACAGACTTGCACAGAGCAAATTCAGTTTACACACTGGTTTACAGAATTATATGTAAACTGAATTTGCTCTGTGCAAGTCTGTGTTGCCACACTGTCTAAAAAACGCATCCGATTGTGTTTGTGGTTTGCGGAACCATCCCACAACAAAAAAAAGAATTCCTTATTACTGTAGGATTCGGTTACGGTTGGTGCTCTTCTTCTAGGGTTATCTAGGAGCTCTATAGGGTAGGAAAGGTGTGTGGTATACGTTGTCATTTGAATCAACGTTTTCAACATACACACTCTACTCCTACCCTAAAAAAATCTCCGCTGAATTTTGTTTTCCTTAATTATTATGTCATAAAAATTTTTAATTATTCATTGGAATAATCTGACATTCGCCTGGAGTGCCGGGACATGCGGGGTTTCTTGTTAACGAAAGAGCGGACGCCTTGATGAGGGAAGGCTCGTAGAATAACTTGTTACGCTCCGGGCCTTACTGTGGGTTGCCCAAAAGCCTGATTCAAGCTTCAATCAAGGATTGGATAGCAGACTAGCGTCTACGTTTGGTGGGAAAGATCACCAAGGCAGAGGCTGGCAAAATTCTTTATTAAAAGACGTTTACCTTAATTTACCAGGGACCTACTGAGTCATAGCCGAAAGGATATAAAGCCAATTCTGCGGTTTATTAACAGGGCATTGTAGGCTAAATAGCCAAATGCATAAATTACTACTTGCAGACAACGCTATGACAATTCTGCAAGGCTGAGGAAGAAACCCCGGAATACATCCTTTTTGAGTGTGCCGGTTTGATGAGGACAAGGTATCTTCAACTGGGGACAAGGAATCTCCAAGTCACGAGCTTCGTGACGAAGCCACTTTCAACTTTTCTAGGCTCGTTTAAGAAGGCGAAGCTCTGAAGGATGTGCTAAAATCTTAGGGGATCCACAATAGACCTGTTAATGTAGGTCGCAATGGAAATAAGATTCGCCCTCTCCGGTTTTCAATCTTCATCTTCTATATATATAAAACAGAATTCCAAGGTAATAAAGAAAATCTTTATACCTGAAAATAGAAAATCTTCATAGAGAAAATTCCAAAAAAATATAGGCATACGAAGTCTAAAAAAAAAAAAAAGTTAGAGCCTTATTCGGGGAAAATATGCGCATAACTGAAACGATGTCGTACATTCATTCGGTTGATGGATATTTTGATAGAAATCTTTGTTGGATGAGGTAAGTGATTCCTAAACAGAACATTATCATGCTTGTGCTTCTTTTCGGAGTTTTCAATTTTGAGAATATTTTGTTCGCACACATATCACACAAATATACACACACCATATTTTCTATGAATATATTTTTTTCGTCATTAAAACAAGTATTTCCGGTGGAATATTAATTTCGAAAATCAGACACCATCACAATTCTTCCTCTTATCAGCGGTTAGAGAAAATAGAAATACGACTGCGCATGAAACCATTGCTGGTTTATGAAAATGAAGAACTACATTAAAAAATCTGGTGTGAAACACTCACACAACTTTCTCTTACACCACTTCTCAAAATAATTATAATTGATAAATTTTATAGTTTGTGCACCAAATTTAATGAAATTCATCGAAAACTGAAAAAAACTTTTCAGTAAAAGCGCATTTCCGGTTTACTAATTTTTCTTGAAACTCGGAAATTTGGCCACGTATTTATTTCTAAATAATTTTGTTTGGATGATAAAATTGTATATTCAACAGAAGAGTTACATAATCACAAAGATTTGAAGGTTTGAACCTCTTAATATTAATTAAACTAGCTATCATTCAACAATATTGTTTTGTTTAATTAAGGAAATACATTCAATATGGCGAAAGTCGTCGGTATTTTTAATAGGAAAAATCGTGAAAACTGAAAGAAAAACACACTTCCGGTTTACTAATTTTCTTGTAACTCGGAAGTTTGTTAATCTCGTATTTATTTCTAATTAATTTTGTTTAGATGGTAAAATTGTATGATCAATTATGATAGCACTTTAAAAAAGAAAAAATCAAAATCTGGTGTGAAACACTCACACAACTTCCTCTTACTTCAGTTTTTTAAATTATAATTGACAAATTTTATAGTTTGTGTACCAAATTTAATGAAATTCGTCGAAAACTGAAAAAAAACTGTTCAGTAACAGCGCATTTCCGGTTTACTAATTTCCTTGAAACTCGGAGTTTTGACCATCTATTTATTTCTAATTAATATTGTTTGGATGATAGAATTGTATAATCAACTATGATAGCACATTAAAGCAAAACGTAATCCCACCTCTCTCTTAAAAGTGCCCTTAAATGAATTTTCCCAGAGAAATATTTTAAAAATAAAAGTTGTACACCATTGTGTGTGTAGTCTTGTATTACAATATATATTGTTATATTGTAATTTTCAAGAAAATCATCGGAGCCATTTTTGACAAAATTGTGAAGAAATCATTTTGTAGAGGGGTAAAGTAGATGTGCACTTCTGTTTATCCGATTTTTTCAAACTTGGACTTTCATCAACATATTTTATTCTCATTAACATTATTTAGATAATAGAATTGTCTAATAAACTGAAATAGCACTTTAGAAAAAGCCGTAACCCGACCCCTCTCCTAAAAGTAACCTTAAATGAATTTTCCCGGACAAATGTTATAAATAAAAATTGTAGCCATTTGTATGTGTAGTTGATATATCAAATTTGAAGAAAATAGTTGGAGCTATTTTTGAGAAAAATTGCAAAATAGTAAAAAAAAAAAAACTTGTAAAGTGGTACTTCCGGTTGAGGAATTTTGTCAGATCCCCATAGTGATACCTAATGGGATATCAAGTTTCAACTTTCTGCGATTTTTGGTTTTTGAGCTATGCTGTTCACATTCACACACACGTACCATATGCTAAAAACCACTTTTTTGGACTCAGGGGACCACAAAACGGATATTTCCGGTGAAACTTGATATTGAAAATTTGACACGATTATAATACTTCCTCTTACTAGGAGTAAGAGATTATAGTTTAATTGTTTGTATTTATTAATAGTTTAATATTCATTCTTTTTTTGTTTTTTATATTATCTTTTTTTTTCAATAGAACATTAATAAACAAGCTGATGAGTGGGGAATACAATGAAGAGGAACTGGAGCATACCAAGCACATGCTGTCAAATGAAGGAACGTATTATGGACAAATGCATAATTCAATTAATTTAACAATGAACAATATACATCAACAAACAATTACTTTTGAAAATAATGTACAGAATAATTGTTGTATACATGATTAATATATCTGTTGATTGTACACAATTGAAATAATTTATTTAAAAAGTGACCCATGGTGGAGGCCATCATCAAAACTCTAACTTAATTCAACAACAGCTTTTAATAGAACAAACAAATACTCGTCAATCTGGTAGCAGTTATACTGACGTGTTAGCCATGATTTTTCAAATGTGACAGCAGAATATTATCCTACTAAAAATAAAAAATGTACATCTTCTCTCAAGAATTCAATACATTGTTTCGTAGACCTGGCAGGAAGGGATATTGTAACGCTAAGCAACCGTAGTGATGAGATTGTCGCACACTCATTCTACTTTATGTTCTTACTGCCACTAATTACTATGAACATACTTCGGGGCAGACAGTTTTCTCTCTTAATTATCTGACTTATCTAGGACTTTTTCATCAATCTTCTCAAACTCCCACGATGTGTAATCAAAATAACACACTTACCGATTACTCTTCAGAAGGTTGGGATGTTTCTCCAACCCAGTCCAGGGAATCCAATAAACAATGCTCTGATGCGAAATTTATGGGTCCATAAATTAACCGAAGGGAATGAGCATTGCATAAGAAAAGAATAGTGGGTGTCCGAGCCATACCTTCTAGTTCCTTTTACGAAATCCTCTGGGCTGGCAAAGACTGGACTTTGAAGATCTCTTCAAGAACATAATACATCCCGTTTCAGCACAATCGTAGAAAATAAAAATCCTTGTCATTAACCATATTATGAAGCCATTGTTAAAAAAAAAAAAAAATTCAGTCAATCTGTAAATATTTATTAATACCTTTTTTGTTTGTTTGTTATTAAGTAAATAATTGTTTAAAATATGTTTGCCATTTGTTTAAATAATTACTAGTATTTCGTTTATATATTACCTATTTATAACGCCGTATGTAATGTGTTCAACAAGTTATTTAATTGGGTACATAAGTTCGGGCATGATGAAATTCCTTATTGTATTGGTCGTTATTGTCGGTGCGGCTAATGTAAGTTAATATTAATACTTTATAATAGACATTCATATTGACTTTGGTTATGTTATTAGGTTTATACTCGTATTGACTAATAAAGACTAAATAATTGAACTCTCTTTGTCCGTTTGATATTCAGCGCTAACAGGCACCAGAAATTCGTTTTGTCAGTGAGGGGAAATAGCTATATTCCCATTTAAAGGAGTATTCAGTTTTCCTAAAAACAAATAGTTTATTTGTTTTTAACAGTTGAGAAATATTGTTTTTATTTCCCAACTTCATCTGGCGGCTGAATTATACACCCTTGAAACTTTATCTGGTGATTGACACTGAACCTATAGATTTCGTTGTTTTCTTTTTATCTTAGTTCTTCCTAAAACTTAGTGGGAGCTAGAGATAGTCTATGCATTGAGATAGCTTTCCAACTTGAAGCTTATACGCCAATATATTGTGGTGGGTATGACAGCAGAGAAGGGCCGTTAGAAGGTATATCCTTGATGCGTCTGCTAATGGAACTGTTGGGGCCAACTTTTGCGTGCCGAAATTTTTGGTGATAGGTACCATTACCTCTTACAGTAGTAAGGATAATAAATATAATATTAGATTATAAATAATAAATTAATAGTAATATAATAATCAGCCCAAAAATACATATTTCATCTATTGAAATACAATTGCGTTTCAGACCTAACCAGACCTGACTTTCATAATGATTGAATCGAAGAAACATATTATTATCATTTACCTCATTGTGATTTACCTCATTTAGACCAAATTTCGACTTAACCAAATTAATCATAGCCACCGAGAAATCTTATACATGGGTAGATTAGCTCAGGGATAGAACGCCGACGTCCCAGATTCGAGTCCGGCACTGCTGCTCTTAGATTTTTCCGTCTTAGAAGTTTCTACAGTCCAGTGTCCGATGATGAGTGGCGTTGTTTGTATCGAGATTATATTACTCAGATCGGCAGTGCCCTGAAGAAGGCTCCGGAAGCCAATGACCTCAGTTGTCGAAGCGTCATAATTAAAGAAAAGGTAATAATAATTACAACCAATGACTTGGCTGCCAAATAAGGTACTGATGTCATCCCATCTCGAGGGGCTACTAATTGGAAAGATTTATAATGTTTATGGGGCGCTAATGTCCAAAGCTGTCGATGAGCCAAAAATAATAATAATAATAATAATAATAATAATAATATTACAGTAAGTTGTTGGTAATAAATATAAATCTAAGGAACGAAAGTAACCATTAATCGTATTAATGGCTGTTAATAATCATTTCTTTATGATATTTTGGTTAGTATTTATTAATTCTGTATTTAGATTTATAATTTTTTATTAATTAATTACTATTATTATTATTATTATATATTTATTTACAACTACAGGGCAATAAAGCCCTTGTAATAATTAAATAAGCTGTTTTTAGCATAAAAGTGAGTGGAGTTATAACCATTGGTGACTCCCTCAAGGATTATCTATTTACTCACCTCCATTGTCCAGTGGGATAGTCAGGAAGTGTCAAATATGAGAGCTGATGAATTAATAGATTTAGATGACCAAAGAGAAAAGAGTGAATTTTTTATAGCGAGATGTTATTAAGTTTTTTATGAATGGCACATTGATGTCATTATGAATGGTTCTGTTGAAGACATAGTATGGAGCGTTGGTATACGGTGAAGAATTTTCGACTGTAAGTATTCAAGGCGGTAGATATTTGAATGATTGGTTGAACAATTAATTATTAAAGTGGAATGTTTATATTTTTGTTTTAAAGCAACAATATTTTGACGACAATTCGACAGACGGACTAAAGTCCATTGTCATTGAGCAATTATTTAAATAGAAATTAGATGCACACTTACTCATATTGTTTAGATGAAAAAAATAATTTACTAATATTATTATAATAACATATTATTTCTCTTCAGATGAAAGGAAATGATGTGAACGAGAAGGGACAAAATTTAGACAATGTTATACTGCAAATGGAAAAGTTGGACAATCAAATAAATTCAGAAGTGCATGCTACGAGTTATTCTCTATCCCAACAAGCTGATATACTTGGTAGAGATAAAAAAGAATGTTACCAAGTACTTCTAACACCATATTTGAAGGCTGTCAAATCAATGACCACAAATATTAAAGATATCATTCAATCAACCAAGTAAGATTAACATATCAAATAAATAATTTAATAAAGAAACATAAAATTTAAATTTTTACTATATATAGCATAAAGGAGTTGTGCGAATGTATATTATGTGCTGAAAATCTAGACTAACATGGCAGTCTCAGAAGCAGTTATATTAAGACTCAGTCATTACTTTTAATGTGCAATAACTTTGAGAAAACATCTTCAACCGAAGGCTCATCCATGGCAACAATTACACTTATAACGTGAAGTCTTTACAAATGAATCTTTTCTTCAGTTTGTCTCTATTCCGAGACCATTAGCATTAAAACTCAATGTATACTGTGTGGAAAATCCTGTTTGCTTATCTGGTAGGTTTGATAGGTTTAATTATGGGAATTAGAATACAAGTGGTTAACATGAAATGTCGCCTAACAGAAACCATAACCGTAATAGTTAGAACCGTTGAATGTGTTAGATTTTTCCTCGTACAAATATGCAGACAAATGCGTGTGGTTTGTCATGGATCGTTGGTTCTTTATAGGTAGTCCGAAATGTTTTATTATGCCAAATTAAGAAGCGAAAATTGTTGCTGATATATCATAAAGAACTAGATATTCGATTCGGAGTCCCTCTCAGATAAAATAGAACTTCAATATTCAAGTAAATATGCTGAATGTTTTCAAAATCTTTTTAAAATTACGGAGTAATAACCTCGTATGAAAAGGAAATCACCCTTAGTAAGTTATTTATTACAATACTGAAGAGTTTAATAACTGTATTTCTAATATTGCTAAGATTTTCTTGTTATTATTTATTTGTGCCCTAGGACATTTTATGGAATATGAATATGGACATCATGAAGGTGTTTATGGTCTCCTGTAGAATTTATCCTTTCTTTGTCTTCATTTTGTGAACGTAGAAATTATAAATTCATCTTTGTGCTACTTATTTATCCTCAAAAAATTGGGAGCCTCCATAAAAGAATATTTAATATTTGTCACTATTGTTTTTTTTTTTTTTTTTTTTTAAATAAACGTTAATTTCGTTTGTATTTATTCATTCTTTTGTTGTTTACAATCCAGTGATCGAACCCTTAATTCACTAATTTTATATCATCTAAATTTTCGTAACTTATTTTTTAGAAATGGTGCACACAACAATCATGATCCTCAGAAATCAGGGCAAAATCCTAAGAAAGGGTCGAGTAATGTAAATCCATTGAACTTACTGAAGTCGCAGATTGAAAATTTAAACAATACAAGAATTAATTTTGAAAAGAGTGCCTATAAATGTTTTAAATATGAATAAACTTGTTAATTGTTCACTGTTTAAATTATTTAAATTTAAATAAACATTATATTTGTTATTTATATCCGTATAGAGTTTACGTAATTATATGAAGTTAATTTACAAAATACAAAGAGCAACAAATCATAAAGTTATACAAATTCGAAACTTTGTGAATCTACTAATTCACAGGTACTATCCACATACATAAATGGGCCTACCACTTTTAATTGAAACATTTTCCAGGATAAATAGATTTTTTAGGAGCTTCCGTTGTACTAGTTGAGTACAGCGTAAGGTTCTAAAATCAATAAAATATTAGTGTGCACTAGAAGCGTTGGTAGAATCCCAAATTTGAAGAAAATCGGTTAACAGGAAGGGTGATTTTTTTGAAGACTTCTGCAAAATTTGCATACATTGCACTGAAATCGCACGGGAAAATGTTTATAATAAAGTGATAGGCCTTGATGTATAGTATACAAAGTAAATTGTTGGAGTTATTCTCAAGACATGATCCAAAGAAAGCATTGGATAATACGAAGAAAGACTCGCGTGATGTAAATCCGCGAAAAGAAGGCGCGTTCAAAAAACAGTAAAATTGTATTTCTGGCATATTTGTCCGAAATTTTCAAGTCAAAACAATGAGTGATACTTAGGCTGAATATCAAAGTTTCAAGTCATTTATTTATTTCAAATAGAAGTGCTAGATGTTTTATACATATAGAAATGATATGGAGTTTAAATAAAATGTTTTGTAACCGTTTTCGAGAAAATCACGAAAAATTAAAAAAAAGAAAAAAAATCACTAAAGTCGCATAGCCTAGTCGTGATATTTTGTCCGAATTCTTTGTGTCTGATGCGGTGGTAATATTCCTAAACGGAATACCAAGTTTGAACTTCCTGCGATTTTTCAATCTTGAGACATTCTGAGGCCATTCGCTAAAACCATTTTTTTCGTACTCAGGGCCCGTTGTATTTCCGGTGAAAACTCAATTTCGAAAATCTGGCAGGATCGTAATACTTCCTCTTACTAAGAGAGTAAGAGAAAGTAAAAAGCGGACTAGATTATTTTCTCTTTACTGGAGACAGCATGATATTAAGTCTTTTCAAAAGTTAGATATAATCCATATTACTAACAGAAGTATTATTATTTGGCTAAGAAAATCTATTATTATTAAAGGATGAATTATATTAAAGTTCATTGTAAAAAGTTGCATAGAATCCTTCGTAGAAATAAATAATAAAACATAAAACTACACCAACTTGTTGATCAATTTTGAAAGGTGACTGAGTATAATATTGTGTTATAGCCATCAGTATTGTTGACGTAAACACCATTTAGTCCACTAAACAACAGCTTTCTGGATAAAACAAAAGATTACAAGCTAAACAAAACCTAAGTGCTTCTCTTCATATATGAAACTTTATCTGAGATAGAAAATATAATATACGATGTTAAAGAAAAATATTAGATTTGACATTTTGATTATGATCCTATCTTATAAATAAGCTTTCTTTACTTTTTTTTTCAAAATCTAATTTACGCTAAAATCAACCGCAAATAGAGAAACAAAGAGAAGGAAAACCAATCTCTAGATATTTTTCTTTATTTACCTTTTCTTTAGAATTTTTTTTCTTAATAATATCTTTGTGGCAGAAACAAATGTACAATAGTTAGTTCTGTATAGAGGATCAGTCTATCAATCTCTGGCAGGGTAAAGCCATTTAAGGGAACTCACGAAATCTTTCATGTTTATTACTTATTCTTTATTACTGCTAAGAAAAGCTAGTTTTTGAAATAAGCATTAATTTTTTGACCCGATTATTATTTACCAGATATTTTTGTAATATTAGAAATGTTGTTTATTTATTTATTTATTTATTATATTTTATCAACAAACAGCGTAAGCCTTATGGTTTAAGTCATTACATACATACAAATAAAAGTAAAATAATACATGCTCATATTAACACTTCATGTAATGCAAAAATGTTTTTTTAAAAAGTCCAGTTGCCATTTGAAAACCCACATCACCAGGAATATACTCATTCCATGACCTGCATAACCTACAAATGACGTCAGCATTGAACAGCGCAGTAGTCTTAAAGGCAGGGACCACGAAATGCGAAGTACTGCGCAAGCAGCGAGGTGGCACATGAAAAGGAATGGCAGCAAGTAGCTCCATGCAATCAATTTCGCCATTCAAGAGCTTCTTCAAGAATAAAAGCCCAGCATTTCGTCTTCTAGACTCTAAAGAGCATAAATGAATAGCACCGCTGGGTAACCTTTTCTTAAAAGTCCTGATGAAACGGTTTTGTATAGCTTCCAGTCTGGCTATATCCTTCTTGGTGTAAGGACACCAAATCAATGACGCGTACTCGAGAAGGCTTCTGACGTATGCATTGTACACAGTTAGCACCGCTTTGGGATCTCTAAGATCACGAGTGTGCCTTAATACAAAACCCAGTGCTCGCTCTCGATGCTTTCCTGCAAACATATTCAAACTGTTTTGTGAAAGAGAGATCATGACTCAGAGTAACTCCTAAATCCTTAACGTTACGAGTCCTCTCCAATGGTTTGCCATCAATGAGGTACTGATATGATATACAAGTCTTTTTGCGATAAAAAGAAATGACTTGGCATTTTTTAACATTTAGCTCCATGCCATTACTGCAGCACCAGTCAGAAATAATACCGAGGGTGTCTTGAATTATAATGCAGTCCGACTGGGAAGCAACTTTCTGGAAGAACTTCAAGTCTTCCGCAAATGCAAGTACCTCAACATCCGAGATCCTTAGTAGAAGGCCATTAATAAAAATTAGGAATAGCCACGGTCCAAGGTGTGATCCTTGAGGTACACCAGATACAACATCAAACCAACGTGATACCTCCGAATGCCACTTCACCCGGCATTTTCTATCACGAAGATAATCTTCAAACCATTTCAGCATAGGACCACACAAGCCTAGCAATGTGTAATTGTTTAGTGTAATTTTTTATAATATTGAACAGTTTTTAATATTTAATTCAGTGTTATAGACCTTTCATTGCGATCTCCCGTGAGCAGTAGCAAATAGTATCTGGAAAATAATTATTGATCATCTTACAAAATTTCAATGTATTTGATATTGTGGAAATTCAAGGCATCCTTCCTTCCGAGAGTTACCTTATATTCAAGGCATAATAATTATTTATTTTTTTGTTTCTTTATTTGCTTATATACATATGTATAATATATAAGGCTCATCAATCAACAAAATAACAACTGACTGCGCTGAGTATAGTGAACTTTTCACTAAGTATTATTACGACAAACTTACAACATTCAGTTGTGATGTATGCCAGAAATTATATCTATAAAAAATATAATTTGAAGAAAATTATGATTTGAAATAAAAATGCAAGTTGGTTGGTAAAAAAAGGGTAAAACCCAGGTTGAAGGCACCGTTACAGAAGAGGTCATAGAACTTAGTCACCTTTGCAATTTTGACCCTACTTACAATCATACAAAAGGTTAGGATTTGAACTACCAAGAGAAAGCATTATTTTAAGAGAGACAGTCCAAATTCTGCTTTCAAACAGGAGAGTCTGAATAAGACATTCTACCAGTATTACTCAAGGAGTCAACACAGTGCCAGTCATAAGTTAAAACATAAGAGTTTAACATCAAAGGAATTTTCCGTGATAGCCTGCTTCTTTTTCTGATCATCACTCTGTGTGTATCAACTGCATTTGCTCTGTGCAAGTCTATGATATTATATTGTTTAACAAAAACATCCTGATGATGGGCGAACACCCGAAACTGGTCGATGACCACAAAAAGAAGCAGGCTATCATGGAAAATGCCTCTCATGCTTTCCAGCTCTGCGGAACCAACCACCACAAGAATATAAGAGTTTAATCTAGCTAGTTTCAGTATATTAATAAGCATATTACTGTGATATTGTACAGTATTTAAATTCACTTAGAAAATAATATATTCATTTCAAAAACAGTGGTGATCTCTTGCTTATTTTCTAATACTACTCTCTGTTTAAGCATTTACATTCACCACCCCCTTTTACAAATCCGCTCGTGCTACACGCTACTATGAGGCATGTCCAGTAAGTAAGTGTACTGAGGCTCTCACGGCCGGAGGGATTTTGTTTTCGACATAATTCCTGCCCTCCGCAACGTGACCGGTTCGAGGTCAGTACGTTGAGAACTGTCGAACGCGACAATACGTTTCCATCCCGTGCATTCCCCCGACCTAGCACCTTCAGATTACTATCACTTTACCTCCCTGAAACTGCACATGGGTAGAAAAAGGTTTTCAACCGACGAGGTGGTGAAAGGGGTGGTGGAGAAGTGGACGAGATGGGGTTGGCGGGAAACTATTTCGAGGAAGGCATCAAAAAATTAATACTCTCGGTTCACCACCTGCATTGAGAGGAATGAAGACTATGTCGAAAAATAGCTTACATATGTACTAATGTAACCAGGTAATTTTTTTGTTCAAATAAAAATTTTTGTAATCTACAAAAATTAATTACACTTACTTACTGAACATGCCTCGTATAAACATTCAACAACATATCATACCAACTACATTACACTGTCTTATTTGAAATGTTCATCACTCCACTTTGTGTTCATGATAATCACTAACTTCATACAAACAGTTTCTTTTTTTATTAAAAATCTAGTGATGGTTTCGTTTGAAGTATTTCTCACTTAACTGTCTTATTCTTGAGGGAATTTTGTTAAATATTTTTGCCGATGATATAACACTGGAATTAATGTCAGACATCATTAGTCGTTTATAAGGTACGCATAAATTATCTTTATTACGTAGATTGTAAGTATGCTTATCGCTTCCAATATCTACTCTAACGGGTCTTTTTTTTGGAGCATGTTTAAAGATGAAAATTGAGGGTAGCGTCATTATATTTAACTCTCGAAAGAGAGGCTTTTTTCTTCATTATTGTTCTTATAGCTCTTCTTTGAATTCTGAAAATAATAGAAACAACGAAGGTACCTTCTCACAGCTCAATAACATATATACCATTCTGGAATGGAAAAGACCATAATAGGCAGTCTTGATGATGGAACATCCCCACGTAATTTTCTCAATAAGAAAATGATTTGAAATAACTGGGTATTATTTCGAATCCACATGTTTCTCGTCTTTATACATTTAAAGGCTTGGCTGAAGGCCCTATATTCCTGAGGAGGTACAATAGATCAACTGACGTTCGCGCTACGTGAACCCTCAAAAAAAAAAAATAAATAAATAAAACAAGTCCATACATATCTCATTTGCTTTTTTATTTCAATTGTTTCCAAAATATCTAAGTGTATACCTTTTCTTTATGGTATTTATTTATTAACATTATATTAACAACATCAACCCCAATATGAAATTGAACTCAATATAATAACAATAACTATAACATTAACAATAACAATAAAATACAAACAACAAGAACAACAATATAAATAACAGTTTGCCCTAACTATTAAAATATTTCTTGAATATTACTTGAATATGTGAAAATCGACAACACCAGAAACCTAATCATTTCATTCCATGTATATTTTTGAAATTTATTCTTATTAATCTATACAAATATTTATTTTTCTTGTTAATAACCAATGGAGTTTTAGTTGTAAGTATACACAAAGAAGTAAGAAAAATTACTGAAAATATCACAAACAATAACAGCACAACAATAGTAACACAACAATGTTTCTGTATTTAATAATATAAAGTACTAGCTAAACCCGGCCACGCTTAGTCTGATTTTAATTATTAGGGAAGTAAATAGAAGTATGATAGTTAACATAGATTCAGCAAGAAAACACATCATTCAATTTCATACCCTATTTTGCGTTGCTGAGAACTGAAAGGAAAGAAAGAAAAAATGTCTTTAACTGAAAGAATGTTTTTAAGAGCTGAATGTATTATTCTACCTCCTTCCATCAACGAAGCAGCATTACCTGAAGAAGCAAGTGCTAACGCAATATGGCCATTTGAACGGATTTTAGCCAGTATTAAGGAAATTAAGAACGTTTTTCCAGTTCCATCTGGAGCGTCCAAAAAGTAAATCCACCGGATTGGTTGGTCACAGCTTATATGATGGTATCAAATGCTATCTTTTGTTCTTGAAGGAGTTTCAGTGTATTTTCTTGGACAAATAGCTGTAAGTCATTTCTGGTGAATGATTGCTCTCTGAGCAGTTCTTTCTCGAATGTTGCATTGATCGACCTATTCGACCTACTATCTCAGTAGTGCCAACAGCTTGCCACACATTGCAAGACAAAGATCCTCAATGAAGATTAGCGCTTCATTGTAAATTTCTTCTGTGAAATCCAAGCTGTGATTGCGTTTCTTGACGTATTCTGTGCAGAATATCTTCGGTAGATAGCGCGCCCTGATCGCAAAGCATCTGCGCGTATGCGTCTGTCTATTTCTAGTTTCCGTGGGAACTTTGGAATAAAAAGTATATATAAACACTCTTATATAGAAATGTAAAGTTGTATAAAAATTTCAAGTCAATCCATCGACTACTTTTCGAGTTTGGCGGCCACAAACATACGGATGCTGAATTTTTATATATATAGATTTTAATTTAAAAACCGGAAATAACATCAAACTAATCATTTGATTAGGCACACGTAAAGAAGGAATAGTTCAATATCTCAGGACCATTATTATTTGACAAATAATAACGCAATCTAACGAGTAATTAATTCTGTTATTTAGAATATTTGCTATAAATTCAGAGAATAGCCTAAGCTGGCTAACCACCCGGATTATAGTAATTGGACATTTCATTTTTATATAATATTCACCTCATCCCAAGTGGAGGTATATCTATGGGTCTGTTTATAGCGCGAGTTTAACCTTTCAACAAACGATTCACTTCTGTAATTTTAGCTACTTGGCAAGCATCACTTTATATTTACGTCTTCCATAATTCTTCAGTAAACTATGATAACTAGCAATGACTTAAATTGGCCTAGCCAATGAAGATTGCATTATTACTATTCAGAAAATACTTGTTGAAGTAAAGGAAATTTCGCATCTTTGGGGAGAAGAAAATTGTAGTTTACAAGCTATCACCTAGGAGTCTTTCTCGACTCTTTCTATTCATAAAACTAATAATTAAATAGACAGGGACAGGGGTTAGGGTAAATTGTGAGTGCCACAATAGATTCAAGGGATTCGCAGTTGCATACGTAGGCTGCTAGCCAACATAACCCTCACAGAAACTATCTATCTATAAAATATTAAGCAATCGAAAGACACGAGCCTTAAACTATTAAAAGTTACGCATTTGCGTTCACTAACGTCAAAATATTTGTTGGTTAGCAACTATTGCGTTTAGTTTATCTAAAATTTTATAAAAGATCTACATGTTTGTTGATGATTAATGATTGAATTGGAAGGTTGCAAACATTGAGCTGAGTGGATAATATTAATTTTACAAATAAATAAAAAAAATAATTTATCCTGCCAAACACCTTTGTCTTAAATTGATTGATAAAAAGAAGGCTAAAAAAAAGAAGAAGATTTAAAACGAACGTTATAGCTGTTCCTTTGTTGTCAGTTCTAGAAGAAGATATAGTAATTCTAATTACTCGTATATCAAAAGAGATAAGAAATCTTATTTATCTTCTTTTTTTTTTACTTTTCCTTTATTTACTTTAGTTTTTATTATTATTTGTTTTTTAATTATCAGAACACTTATAAGAGTTTTTCCAAACTGGAAAAGTTTGGACAAAGTAAATTGGAGCCGATAAAAAAGTTTTCGCTTCACAAAATTGTTAATGAAAATTTGTTTTTAAGTTTGTATAATTTAATAGAAATTCAGATTTATAGAAAAGCAAATAGCTTTTTCTTTTTTTTTGACAGCCTTGTCCGCTATAAAGCCTTAGCGCTTAATTGGACGTAATAGAATAGTGAAAGTGGGAGTAACCCACAATCACCAAGACTATGTGGATCTATCGTGAACTCTTCAGGCTAATGTAAGTTAACTAATGGCTCAGGGGATAAACACATGTCTAATAGTCGCAAGTAAGCCCCCAAGGTCGCTTATAAGTAAATCGGAAAGACTGAAAGAAAAAAAAAGAAATCATCTGTAATGACATGGCAAAGTCATTGACATCGGCAAAGTGCACCAAGGAAATAATAATTTACAACTAGTGGTTCCAGCCAGCTGCTATCTCAACAAAGGGTGGCAGTAATAAAACAGCGACCTAGTTGGCTGCCGACAGCCGCGGCCAACCAAACAAACAACAAAGCCTTTTCATCAGTACTTACATCAAAAAGCAAGCACCGAATAAGGTCAGCAAACTGCGAAGGTCGCGCATGGTCGCACACTAGGACAGATGTCTTGGTGTGAGTGTGGCCAACACCAATATATAAACTCTATGATATACGACGAAATCATTATTAGATGGTCTACGGCCAAACGAGCACGTCTATATACCCAAGCGAATTGGGTTATATTTACAGTTATATTCAAACTTATCTTTCTTTAGTAGTGCATCTTAGTTAGTTATTTTATCATTCTAATTTATCTTCTATTTATTACTAAGTATTTTATTATAATTATTAGTTACCATTTCTAACGTTCAAAGTATTGTTCAATTATAGTTATTTTTATATAAACCGTTTAATTATTCGAGCACTAACTTCCAAAATCTCTCAAACTAACTTCGCCCTCTTCAAGACATCTGCTACTCCAGGAATCACACACAACAAACGATTCCATTACATATCACTTAGTAAGGTTTGACATTCGGTTGATGGATTTTGACAGATAACTTTGTGTCAGATGCAGTATTGCTACCTAAACGGTATATCAAGTTTGGATCAAACCAACTTGGATCATATAGCTTACCCCCATGTTCGGATACTTTTCAGTGTATTGCCGATCTCCGGGTAGTGTTCTCTTATTACAGGCAACACACAGCCCGCAACGGGTATCTGTTGGATGCATTTACTTGGGGAGTAGCGGCCCCACGGGATACCACGTGTACTCCATGTCAGGTCAGTACACAATACACTTAAATTACATACACTCTACCCTTACAGACTAGTTAATTCGCGAAAACGAAGGGAGAAGGAAGGGATTGGCTCAGTGGTAGCGCGCTGGACTAATGCCGGGTTCGAATCCAGCATGCTGCCCTTAATTTTTTTCTTCCTAGGAGCTTCTACAACTCACTGTCCGGTGATGGGCAGTATTGTCTGTAGCTAGAGAACGCTGCTTGGAAGCCGGCTGTGCATTGGAGGAGGCTCTGGGGGGCACAGTAGATCTTTCAGGTCGCAGTGCAATAATCCCCTGCAAAAATCTACGATCTACACGCAACACAGAACATTGAGCTAAAGAGGCTCCTAGAGAGAGAAAAATCAAAGGGTAGCACATCTGGAATCGAACCCGGAATCGTCACTTGTTAGTCCAGTACGCAATCATTGGGCTAATCTTGTCAAATTAAGCAAGTGAATTTTTATTAAAATTTTTTAGTTAAAGCTAAGAAATTGGATTAATTTTGACAGTCGGATATATTTTATAAAATCATTGGACGGTGTTGGGGAAAAAAAGGGAATAAGTCAATTTTTTGGATTTCATTTGAAATAAGTCTGTTGTGCCTTTCTCCATCCAGTACAAAATAAAAAATAATTCAAAAGGGACAAGAAAACCTATTTAATGTGCTTGGGCAAAACGGAACAAGTTCTGCTACTCAAATAAAATTAAAACACTTATTATATCTCTACTGAAAACTAGGGTATTTTGACTTGTTCTCTTTTTCCTCCCGACACCGTCTATATTTTACATTACATATAACACTTATTGCCAAATTTAATCGAGCGATTAATTGCCAAATTCAGCGGTATCGGTTTGTTAAGAATTCCATTTCAATTTTATTTATTTATTCACAAAATTTACAAAATTTTATATTCATATAAGTGATGGAGAATATATAAATATTCTATATTGCCAATAAATATTTAATAAATTAAATATTATTGTATTTATCAATCAATAACTATGTATAATTTATTTATTAATATCCATCACAATTCATTCACTGCCCACACACACACACATTGGCAACTCAATTAATATAATTAATTTTGATACAATTCTCGATATATAAATGCCCATTTTTTATGATCCGTTTAAAAATATAAATAATTTCATATCCGTGGTGTTAAATTATAATTTTAGTTATTATTCACTTAAACTGATCATAAATTGCCTAAATGTTATAAATTTTGATGTTCAAATTTATGAATTCATTTTCCTTTTACTTTCTCCAACGGCCGCTAAGATTGTGTCCCACTTTGAAGATGGATTTTTCATTAGAAATATCAGTTTTGTGGTTATTCAGAATTAAAAAAAAAAAACAAAAAATCTGGTGTGAAACACTCACACAACTTTCTCTTATTCCAGGTTTCAAAATTGTAATTGAGAAATTTTATAGTTAGTGTACCAAATTTAATGAAATTCGTAGAAAACTGAAATAACTGTTTAGTAAAAGCGCACTTCCGGTTTAATAATTTTTTTGAAACTCTGAATTTTGGCCATCTATTTATTTCTAATTAATTTTGATTGGATGATAGAATTTGTATAATCAACTATGATAGCACTTTAGAGAAAAACATAACCCCACCCCTCCCCAAAAAGTACCCTTAAATGACATTATCAGGAGAAATGTTTCAAATAAAAGTAGTAGCTCTTTGTATGTGTGTTGATTTAAAATGTTTGAAGAAATCGTCCAAACCATTTTTGAGAAAATCGAAAAAAGTAAAAAAAATCAAAAAAAAAACTAGTAAAGTGATACTTCCGGTTGAGGAATTTTGACAGATAACATACTATCAGATCCCATGGTGATATCTAAACGGAATATCAAGTTTCAACTTACTACGATTTTTCGTTTTTGAGCTATGCTGTTCACACATATACAAACAGGCATTTGCTAAAAACCACTTTTTTGGACTCAGCGGACCTCAAAACGGATATTTCCAGTGAAACTCGATATTGAAAATTTGACACGATTACAATACTTCCTCTTACTAGTAGTAAGAGAAAGTAAAAAAAAAAAAAAATCTGGTGTGAAACACTGACACGACTTCATCTTACTCCAATTAATAAAATTTCAAGAAATAATACACTAATAGAACTAACAAATTTATGTCTGCCCATCTCCGTAAGACATAGCTCTAAACGCTTTTAGGGTGAGAAAATCTAAAGGTAGCGTGCTACCACTGAGCTAATCCCTTCTCTTCTTCTATGATCTTTGTACATAAGTTAACTATATGTTTAATGTTATTCTCAACATTGCAAACTATACATACAGTAAAACAAGATCTTTGGTGTATTCTGTATAAGTGCTATGCACAGACTACATAGTTGGGCCTCACCTAATTTTACCTTTTGTGATCTGAGTAGCGCGTTCGATATGGTGTCTCATGAGTTACTGCTTCTGAAATTGGAATACTTACTTGGCATTAAGGGAATTTCTTTAAATAATATTTAACAGGCAGAACCTCATCCCTAGGTTTGATGAGGCTATGTTTATTACAATAATCAGTATTCTGAGCAAGGTGAAATTAAACATGGTGTCCCGCAAAGTTCTGTTCTTAGCGCCATTGCTTTTCTTATTAATTATATATTAATAGTGTTGGAGTGATATTTTTAGAAAAACGCCTATTGTACGTTGATGATATGACACTAGTTGCCAAAGGGAGGAATGTTGATGAGGCTATGAAAGAAGCAGATAGAAATGTATCTTGTCTCAAATATAGTGAAATAACAATATGTTACGCTAAATCAAGAGAAGACTAAGAACAAATTTTTTAGCTTGAATAAGGATTTAGAGAGAAGGGAATAGCTAAGTGGTTAGCGTGTTGGACTCCCACGCGGAGTACTCGGGTTCGAGTCCAGCTGTCCTACCCTTAGATTTTTTCTTCCTAGCAGCCTGTGATTGAGAGTGTTGTCTGTAACGAAAGAACACTGTCCGGAGGCTGGCAGGGCACTGAGAAGGCTCCTGGGCGCCAATAGGCTATAGATGTTGACGCGCCTTAAATTAAAAAAAAATAATAAGGATTTAGAGAAGGGTACAGTACCATTTCTTGGAATATTACTAGACGGAACTCTATCATGGAAAGAACTTGTACAGCAACCGAGCAGTCAGTCAGCTATCTCAGATAACTTACTTTCTGAGTAAATTGAAAGAAGAAGTTCCACCAGATGTAATAAGACTCTTCCATTCCACGATGGTTTATGGAATTGAACTAAGTGGAGCTGCAATCTAAGGCCTCGATTATTTTACCTTCAATTTATAAAAAAATCATGAACCACTTTTTAATAAATAAATGTTTTTATAACAGTGTAATGTGATTGGTGATGTTTGTAGTAGCACGAGCGGTGTTGTAAAATAAGGGCTTGTATGTTTGTTTGAGATAGAGATAGAAGTATTAGTAAAAATCAAAAGAGTACCACTGGCTTTAAAATAAATATATTATTTTCTAAACAAATTTAAGCACATTAGAATATCACAAATATAAATCAGAATTATGTCTAGAATAAGGGCAAGTATCTATCATTGGCATTGAGCGATTCCTGAAGTGTTCTGGCTTTGGAAGCAGAATGCTACTGTCTTGTTTGAAGGCAGAAGTCTGACTGTTCGAAGGAATGCTCTCTAACAAAGCAGTTGGCCAAGTCGCACTGTATTAATTTTGTGCCTTTGTTTCCCTACTAGCAATGACCCCAATTTACAGTACCTGACACTAAAATACACTCTTTTTGAAGGTAAATTTACTATTTAATATATTTTACAAAACTATTTATTTTCATTGCTTTTTTCCACTACAACAGAAAGGAGTTTATAGAGCAAAACTGGATGGTAGAAGATTTTAAAATAAACGGAGTAAGTTGTTTTTGCTATTGGTGTAAAGTTCATTCAATGATCACTGGCTTATATTTTTGTAAGCGTTGTCTTAGATTAGAATTAGTTTTTATGACGTAGTTTTTATAACTATTGTAACTAATGTACATAGGCAAATAAGTAATATTACATATTATATCATCTGACATATGGTTGTCAATATCGACTTATTAAAAAATCTTGAGTAAGATGATAGTTCCCTAGGTTTGATTTCAAACTTTAGTTTGCACAAACTTTAAGTAGTTTAAATATTAAATTTTATTAGTCCTACTTTACTGTTATAATACTATATATTCTAAAAATCGCTTTATAAACTTCCCTTTAAACTTGAAGTGCTAACTTCACACATATTCAAACTATTATTTAGACTTTAATTACAAACATGTTTTCGGAAGAAAAAAATAAATTACAGAGATTTCTGCGAATCTCTGATATACTTAAGTATCAATAAGTTTTGCGGGTATTCATAAATAAATGCTGTGACAAATACCTTATCTCATATAAACCACCAAAAATGAGGTTCCCCCACTATTGTTATTATCAAGATAAAGCAGCATTATTTATAAAAAAAACTCTATACTAATGAAAATTTGAAATTAAAATTACAATAATTGTTTACAAGTCATGCGATGATTTTCACAGCAGATTAATTTTTTTTAAATACAAAATTCACCTTGTTAAAGAATTGTGACTCTATACATTACAATTTATATAGAAGTAGTAATTTCTTTTATGAGTTACATTTTATAATTATTTTTAACCAACTAAGTAAATTGCAATAATCATGAACCAAGAATTAAGGTCACATCATGTAAAAGTTACAATCAATTCACTGCAGTAAGAAAAATAATATGGATTATTTAACTTTTTCTTTCAACAGACATATCATTGTCACTTTAAATCACATCTTGATCGCTATTCAACAATGGTGGAAACAAATGGCGCATCACAATCAACCGGCTTACACTTTTCTACATACATGACACGTACATTTCCCCCTTACAGTCTACTGTAAAGAAACTCAATTCCTAAAGAAAGCTGTTATTGGTCGCACACTTAGAGAGTCTATCTAGATCCCTCCTGACATGCAAAATCTTCCCCCAACTATAAATCAGATTTTTGTATGAAAATCTTGCATGACTTTCTCTTTGTTATAATTTCAACTTACAATCCAAACTTGTTCTATACTTTTAAAATGTATACCATTATATTTAATTATTGTAATTTTTTTTCACCACTTTCTTTTGTCGGAAAAGTGAAAGAATTGAAACTCATTCAATTTTTTTAAAAATAGTCACCAGAAATATAGATTTTAAAGTTTCCTAAGTTCAAAAAAAAAAGAAGTTTTTAGCGAGGAAAATTGCAGAAAGGTCTAACTTAATATTCCGTTTAGGTACCATTATCACTTGTGATAAAAAAAAGAAAAATTCGTTCAAATTTGCAAAAAAAGAAGTAATTACTTTACTTGAAAGTTATAACTGGGTATGATAAGGGAGAGAAAAATGGTTTGATTCAGATTAATAAACTAGATTTGGCTGAACACTGTATACTGAAAAAGTGACATTGACTGCCTCGAGTTTACACCAAAATAACAGTAAATGGTCGGGAGGTAAAGAGTAAAGGTAGATGACACGTTGTGACTGCCGAGTGAACTCTGCTATATGACTCTTATAATATCTCCCGTCGCTCCATTTAAACAGTTTCTCCCACTCTAATCCGAAAGAGTGGTCCTGTCATTTTTATCTCTCTCTCTCTCTGCTATGGATCCCTCTCTTTGGATCCTATTACATTTAGTTTTTCAGAATTTTCTCTAAAATAACTCCAAACGATTTTTTAATTCTTTTTATAAAATTATACAATACGTATCTGTAGAGTGTAAACAACATTTTTTTATATTCTGAAAAAAATTTATATTGGAATTTAGTTTAATTTTATACATTAGCTGAAATATTATATATTAGGGTAAATTAAATTAAATTAGATAAGTTGAATATGTGAATGGGTCCGCAATGCTAGATAACATCTGGTATTTTAACCGACGTATCATGCATTTTATAGTTTTCCTGATCGGTTTCGGATTTCATCCATCGTCAGAGTAAATTCACCAAGTTCGTGTGGAAGGTTCACTTCAACGTAATGTTTCTGTTACACTCATACTTGTTGGTTACATATATGTGGGGAGATTATAAGGTTATGTTACTATATGTGTTGTGTTTAATTACAAAATGGAATTATTATAAATAATGATTAGACATTAGAAAATAGTGTATAATAAATACCATGTTTTAAAGGATACTTTATAACTAAAACTTTAATATTGTTGTTAAGTATGCTCAGTGTATTATCAAGTCATTTTTATTAGTGTGGGGGGGGGGGGATAAATTATTTCAGGAGTATACTGAACCAATAAGAATAGATAAAGTTTGAAGAAAGGCAAAATAAAGTTTATGGACAGTCAAAAGATTGTAAAAATAATAAATAAAATGAAATCCAAGCAAGGTTAATACAAGAAAATGTGTAAGTAAATTGATATGTAAGAAGGTTGGAAGCAAACTGCAAATTGGAGATGATATTAAAATAAATAATAGGTGCAAATCAAATGTATTCGTTTTTAGAATGCTTATTTTTAAATGATATTAATTTATGTTTAAATTACATTAAGAATATGTTGAGAGAGATGTGGTGGCATTTGTTTACGTTTTTTAATAGGGCACGCTACGAAATTTTAAAAATATACCATGCAAATAAACTGTACTTTAGTGTATAGAAAATCTACTTCTACTGACACCATAATACCTTCCAGTTCCCATCATCCCACTCAACACAAAACTAGCAGCCCCCAGCCACCTAGCCACTCACAGCGACCAACTACAAACAAGAATTCAACACCATATACACCATAGCCACAAAAACCACACATATACAACCAACAAGTATGAGTGTAACAGAAACATTAAGTTGAAGTGAATACTACACACAAACTTAGTGAATTTACTCTGACGATAGATGAAAATCCGAAAAACGGTCAGGAAAACTATAAATATGCCTGCTACGACGGATAAAATACCAGATAAATTAGTTATGTTAATCATTAATTAGCAATTATAATTTATAATTCAAATCTTTTTAAAAAAGGAATCGCGTGAGGTCTGTGTGTTTGTCTGTACTTATTTGAGGGATAAAAAATAAGCAAATGAATAAACATAAAAAGAAATATATAAATAAATATATATATTTCAAAAATAAATTAAAATCAAAATAATATTTTCTAAATCATAATAATAACGTTTCCAAGAGAAACTATAACACTTTGACAAACTTAATTAAGAGTCTCTAACTTGAATTTTATGCCTTGGATTTCGTTTAGCACTTCGACACTTAGATAAATCGATGAGAACAGTTATATTAACTACAAAACTTAATCAGACCCTTCTCCCTAAAGGGTCCACCGTAAATATATAAATATCTATCTCACCCTCCGGATGAGCAGTAGAAAGGGAAATTCCACATTTTGGCCATTACAAGACAAGCCAACCTTGTTTCTATTGTGTACATCCAACAATCAAATTTCTATAAATTTGTACTTCCGGTATTTAGTTCCCCTTACTTCCTAGTTATAGTAAAATTTTTGAAATATAGTTTTCACCGGAAATAGTTGTTTTGAGATGATCGACTGTGTACGAAATAAAACTTTTGTGAATGGTCTGTATGTTTGGATGTGAACTGAATGTCTTAAAGACGAAGCTTAAACATGGTATTCCTCTTAGGAACCAGCGCGATATCTGGCAGTAGATTTTGGTCCAAATTCAATAATCAGAAGTATGACTTTAATGAATTTTTATTTGTTTATTTTATCGGAATTTTCTCGAAAAAAGCTCCTATGATTTTCTTTTTTTTAACATTTTACTATTTGCACACTTAAATGCCTATTACTTTTGTTTGAAACATTTCCTAGGAAAATTCATTATTTAAAAAATTCTTTTAGAAAACAGTTCTTCTTCATTTACTTTAGTTTTTTAATTTGACTAGATAGACTAAGATAAGGAAGCCCCTAACCTAATAGCTGCAGCTAACCTTGAAAAGTTACATCACTATTGTCTGCGCGGCAGGCATCCAAACAAAAATGAATAATAATGCAAAACAAATGAAACGAGACTTACCCTTTGGTGACGATGAGCGATGAATTGAAGAAGGGTTGATGAGACGAATGGCGGACTGAGAAAGAAAGAGGTGGCGTATGTGTGTGTGTGTGCGTGTGCGTGTGGGTGTGGGTTCGGGAGTGGCGAAAGAAAGGAACTCAGGTGAGCGTAGAAGGATTGGAATGCTCCTTCAAAAGCGGATGATGCCGTTGTTGATGCGGCGGGTGCTGGCAAGTCCACTAAGGTGCAGATGAAATAGCCTCGTGAAGATGTTGGAGCGTAAAGAGAGTCTTGTTACTCAGAGGAGCCAATAATAACTAACACGGCAAATAGGCGCGTATAAGGCGACACAAAATTTAAAGGCGAAATTAACAGACTGTTAGCTAGTCGGACGACAGAAGAAAAGAACGGCACAAACACTGTGATTCAGGCGAGATACAGACGACAAGTGAAGAAATGTTTATAGAAAGAGAACGTTTTAAGAGTGTGGGAAAATAAAAGTAAGGCGCGAACCAGGAGAGATAGAAGGCGCCGACAAACCCACCACCAAGAGAGAGAGAGGTAAAAGGCCGGAAGGCGTGGGAAATATGCGGGCGATAAAGTAACAATTTAAAAATAGCGAGCCACATTTAATATCTCAAAGGTGCCGCGATCTATCAACTATAACACATAACATCTTATACCTATCTAAAACTAGACTTAAACTTGGTCTTCCCCCACTACTCGATATTCCTGGAAGATCAATGATCCTAGCCTAAACTTATCCACCCCTCAAGCACAATAAAAACTTGACTGCTACCTTCCACACAACTATGTACTCTGTTGTTTCCCCCAGTACTCGGTATTCCTCGGAGGGGGGGGAGTAAAATATCCTATACCTACTCCAACCTATCTAAACCAAAACTGAATATCATATACGATCCTGCTATTATTATTATTATTCAAGAAAGGGGAGGGCGAAACTCTACGCTATCCAAAGCCTCCCTGTGCCCATATAGCTACCCCAAAAGAATAACGACTACCGGGTCTGGAACAAAAGTCCAGGCCCGGGTTTTACCCATCTAAGTTTTACCACAATCTGAACAAATCGGATCAGAACCTTAAAAGGATATATAGCTTAAGATCTTCTACCGATATCCTATTCCGGCCAAAGGTACTAAACCAAATCTCCTCACAGCCCAAATAATCCGTCATAAGATGTATGGGTGTTTCCTCATCCGTCTCACAGACTCAACAAAAGGAGTCAGGCATGAGCCTCATTGTATAGCGATGTCTCCTTAAGCCACAATGCCCAGTGAGGAAGCCAACCAGATGGCTGAGAGAGGTCCGTGAAAGACACAGGACCTCCCTACTCAAAGCTCCGTACGGACCCCCAATGGGCATCTTAGACTGCCGACAACACACTGCACACATCCTTAAGTTCTGGAAGCCTGACAGACATGTGCCAAGAGACACACCAAAAGCAGGCTCGAGACCAATGAAAGGGTGAGAGGCTCTCAATTTGGCAAACCTATCCACCTCTTCATTCCCAACTATTCCCACGTGTCGTTACCCAGACTAGAAGCACTTCCTTCAGAGAAGAAAGCACTTTCAGTCTTTTAGAACATCCCAACACCAATCTGGAAGTGAAGACACATGAAGTAAGCGCCTTCAACGCAGCTTGGCTGTCCGAGCAGATACAAACATCCCTTAAGTTAATATTATGTACCCTCTCATCCAAAATACAACAAAGAATTGCATGTACCCAGCCTGGAAAACAGTAGTCCACTCACCAAGATGCACCACCAAATGGTCTTCCGTCTCAAAATAGACGGCAGCCCCAGACTCACCATCCATTCTGGAACCGTCCCTGTAGCAACGGAGATAATTCTCAGCAATCACACCAGACGAACCCAAGCTTAACCAATCTTTCGGTCCTGCTAACCTAAGCGATGCATTCATTCAACAGTCACGCAATAAATTATTACCATTACCAACAGCCACCACAACCTAACAAACGTAACTCCTAGCGATCCAACCTATCCTTCCTTTTTAACGGCCACCTCAGCAAATCGTCGAAAATCTTTCATTGTCCAAGATAACATGAAAACCAAGTAGTTGCTGACGCATAATTACTCTACCCAGCTTTAGAGGAAGGTTTAACATTGCTATGTGTTTGCGTGTGTTGTTTATGTGTGAACAGTATATGTTGAAGCGAAAAATATGCAGGAAGTTCAAACTAGAAAGAATACAATAGTAAGAAGAGAAAGCCATGTCTGTGTGTGTGTGTTTGTGTCTATTTCAAAACATTTTTAATTTCAAATTACACCCACATTACAGGTATTTTTTATTGTAATTTGTTTGTTTATTCAAATAAAATTTACTTTTCAACTAACTACATACACCATAAAACTATGCAATATGAAAAATAAATACTTGTTCAAACAATGCTTTTCTAACCAAAGTAAACGTATTATTACCACTGTTTAAATAAGATACTATATATTTACTAACTTTTTAGCGAGAATAATATACAAAAACTAAAGTATTTTTTGCATCTTATGGTTCACAGCTTCAACACTAATAAGTATACATTTCTTTAAAATAAATCCTTTATCTTTAAGTATTTTTACTATAAAAAAAAGAATATAATTTTTTATAATTTTTTTTAAGTACTTCACATTTTTTTACTAATTAACAAGTAATGATGAGTTATAAAATAAAAATTTTATTACTAAATACGCAAGTCAAAAAGTATATATTAATATCAATATTATAATCTATTAAGTGGCCATTATATACAGAATCCAAGTTTGGTTATAAACCAAGTTTTCGTTAATATTAGTGCTTATTACTTTTTATATTAAGCTTGTCTTATTGCTGTAATAAGTAGGAGATTTTTCCTTTGTCGTTCTTAGTTTTATTTTTATTCTTTTATTGATTTTGTATTAAATGAATGCTATTAGTTTGTATAAAGTAGACTGTATATTTTTTTGATATTGCAAATTTCAAAATTTAGGAATAAATTTGAAAATTGTTGCCTTTTCTCACGTTTTGATGCATCCTCTTACTTATATATATATTTTTCTTTATTGTGGAAGACCTATCTGAGATAAAATGTTAGATATTATTAGAAATAATATTAGAATGAAGGCTAAGACGCTAATTGTAGTTATTGTGTTTGCCACTAGGGGATTTTTTTTTGTATATTTAAAACTTGAACTTATTTTCTGGTATTTTATCCGTATTTATATTGTTCCTGAAAGGTTTCGGATTTTCATCCATCGTCAGAGCAAATTCACTTAAGTTTGTGAAGAAAGTTCACGTCAATACAATGTTTCTGTTACACTCATATTTGGTTGTATATATGTGCAGGAGCTTATAAGGCTATGTTACTATGGTATGTATGTATGTGTGTGTTTTTAATTACAAAATGGAATTATTATAAATTATGATTAAACATTTAGAAAATAGTGTATAATAAATAGCATGTTTTGAAGAATACTTTATAACTAAAATTTTAATAGTGTTGTTAAATGTGCTCAGTGTTTTATCAAGTCATTTTTATTGATATTTATAGTTTTATTTATTTATAGTTATATATTTTATTATAGTTATATTTAGAGTATTTATAGTTTTATTTTATTGATTTTTATTAGGGGGGGGGGAGTTATTTCAGGAATATACCGAACTAATAAAAATAGATAAAGTTTGAAAAAAGGCAATGCAAATTTTATGGACATTCAAAAGCTTGTAAAAATAATAAATAAAATGAAATCCAAGCAAGGTTAATACCAGAACATGTGTAAGTAAATTGATATGTAAGAAGGCTGGCAGCAAACTGCAGACTGGAGATGATATTAAAATAAATAATAGAGGAAATCAAATGTATTAGTTTTTATTTATCATGCTTATTTTTTTTTTTTTTAATGATATTAATTTATGTTATTTTACATTAAGAATATGTTGAGAGATATGTGGTGATATTTGTTAATAATTAATAATATTTGTTATTTGGTTAGCAGTAATGGTTTAATTTTTGTTTTTCTTAAGGGCAGTATCTATTATGTGGTTCATTACTATTCCAGCAATATAAGTGGAGAGAGAGCCGCCCATTGGTAGGCCGGCTATTTATCTATAGATTTGTTTATTATAAGTAAAATTTTCAGGTATGAGTTGGAGAAATTCAGATGAAGACACTTTACTTTTTATATTAGTATGTGCTTCAATTTTGCTCCAGTTTTGTTTTATTAACTTGTAAAACAATTGAAGTGGTGTGCTCAGAAATAATAATATTACATCATAGCTAACTATTATTTGCTGGTTATCTATTATTAGATTGTTTACCATAGATTTGATTTCAAATAGTTTTTTACGTCATAAATGTTGAGAGCCGTATTGTATATTTCATTTGTAAGTTTACGAAAAATGGAGTTGGTACTGCCTACAGTAGGTCTGAATGGATGTTCTAATTTGTTTGCTTTTAAAAGTGGATATATTCTAGGCATTGTAGGGTTATTTTCATTTATTTTTGTTGTTTGTTTTATCTATGAATTTATATTTGACTAGTTTGTTTACAAATATAATTGTACGTATTTGTAAAGATGGTAATGGATCGTTGTGGATTTTTTCGTATGTTTTGTTATCATTTACTATTGTTTCCATTTTTTTTTCTTTAAATTCTATACGATTTATGAAAGCATATTTTTTTGTTTTTTTTAATTATTGTAATGTCTTTATTATTTTATAAGAAGTTTTATTAAGTATTTTAGGTCTGTTTTGGTTTATAGTTTTGTACAACAAGTCTTTATTATTTGTTTTAGAGTTTTTTTTTTGTTTTTTTTTGGTTAATATTACCATTGTTAACGGTTTTTAATATTTTATTAACGTGATTGTAAGTGATATTACTTTTTTAATTTTTATGCTGTTTTTTGATTTTACTTATACTGGTTAATTTTAATTAATTTGAACCATTTACACAGCCAATAGTGTTTATTTCATTAGTTGAATTCCAACGTTTCGTGCACTTGACGTGCCATTATCAAGGAGTACATTTTTTACATTCTGAAAATAATTTTTATATATATACCTATTACATATATGTTAAATTAGGTTTACAACGTTTCTATTGAATTCCATACACTAATTACCTTATAGATTATTGTATTGGTCGAGAGGCTTCGTCCATGATTAAAAATTATTTTTAAATTTTTTATTTTTATCCATATATCCTTATTTTATGCTAAAATTTTTTTAAACTCAAAGAGTCTTGTCCAGTATTGAATATTTATTTAAATATGCTGTCGATTATGTAATTCGCCTCAGTATGTAGGAGCACCACGTGGTTGCTTTATGGAAAATTAGTTCTGTCTGTATTACTTATGATTAGGAAATTACCATGGCCTGTAGACAGGAGTAAAGTTAAATATTATTATTTTATATATTTGGTTAATTGTGTAATATGACTTTTAATTTTAAAGAGACAAACTTACTGAGAATAGTACTACACCCTGCTATGATCAGCTCTCGTGGTGGACTAACCTGAAGAGAGCCGTGTTCTATAATTAGACGAATGTGTGTTCGTTCTACTGGTCAGTATTATATATCTTTTGAATATATTTAATTGTGGGATATTTTGCATGTTAATTTTATGTGTATAATTATTATTAAGCTTAAATATGTGATGTAATAATTATTATTGTAAAAATTTTTTTTTAATATATATTTGCGAAGAATTAGATTTTATTTTGTGTCACCTGTAACATGTGAAGGTTATATGTTATTAGGTTAGCTGTTTTAAGTTATATTTATGAATTGTTTTATCAATTTAATTGCACCATCATACATTGATACTTGAGAACACTCTTTTCTGTCATTTATTAATTTATCTAAATTGGTAGCGATATGTATCGCCTCCAGCATTTTCCTTTTATTTGTGTTCCTTTCCTTGTCAAGTATCAATGGATTGTTAAAATCAAAATTATGATTTGTTAGTCTATGATGTTTCATTAGTGATGTCTCAGTTTGAGACTTGTTGGAGAGAGATTTAATGTGTTGGTCTATTCTTGTGTTGAGAAAGTTTTTTGTGTGTCCCACATATTTTTTACCACATTCGCAATTTAGGCAGTACACAATTCCAGTTTGCTGTTTCACAGTTATTTTGTCTTTAAGTGGAGGTAAGAACGATTTTATTTTATTATTCATTGTGTTGGTATATTTTATTTCATTAATATTAAATTTCTGAAAGATTCTAGTGATTTTTTTAGTGATGTGTGGAATATATGTTAATGCAAAATAATTCTGGCTTAACCGTGTTTCAGCCGTGTTATTATCTAAGTGTACTGTCTCATTGTTAGAAATATGTTCAGATGTGTTTTTTTGTAGTACTGCTTGAGACCAGTTTTTTTGAACTAATTTATTCGGATATGCATTTTCTGTTAAGATTTTATTAACTTTCTCTTTTATTTCATTGTAGAATTGTGGATCCGTTAAGCTGACAGCTCTGTGTATCAA
>JAAEAF010014195.1:0-105689 GCA_011037195.1 Triatoma infestans
TGCGGAAAACATGACCTTCCAACTCTTCCAGGACATCCCTAAAGGCAAACTTTCCTAATTGAAAAATAGTTCAACAGTTAGTTTCTTTATCGAGAAAATGACATCCGAGGTAATACAAATAAATAAAGAAATACAAATAACTAATGGGATTCTAAGTTATAAATTGAGGAATAGAAGTTTAAAGGGTACTTGCTGAGGACCAGAGGCTTATCAAAAGAGAGCTTACCAGAATTTTGTTTTATCGTTATCTCCCTTATGTAATGGATTGCCGTGATGTATTTTGGCGTGTCTTGCCTGAATCATGAGCCACCACCCATAGCGGCGCCACTCCATGCGACACATATCTTCCTTCAACAAACTGTTCAGAATCTATCCGTAATGGGAAAAATGATCCACCTACCTCCCACCCTCGAAACAGGAAGGAGAAACTAAGGAGACGTAGGGGCGTTGAGAAATCATATATAAATGCCAAGCTACTCAAAAAAGATTTTAAATGTCACATTCAAGTCATCGACGCTAGTCTACATTTAAGAAATCTTCATTCCCATCATTTTGCCAGTTCAGTGTGTCACTCTGTCACGCTAACATTCTCTTCTAATTCGACAGTGTAAAGTCCTTTAAGTCCTTGGTACTTACTGAATTTACGCAGCCGGTGTACTTCTCTCTTCAACAATCCTTCTCTGTCCAACCCCACAAAACCGAAAATGAAACATGTTCCCGTGATCCCATGTTAAAATTATGAAACATTTTAACTTGGGTCACGAATGCTAATTTCTTATCTTCTTCTTCTTCCTCTGGTTCTACAGCCTTTGTAGGACTTTGGTCTCCTTCAGTACAGTTTTCCATTCATCCCGATCTGTGACCTTCCTCCTACAGTGTCTAATGCCCAACTTCCATAAATCTTCTACATCTAGTTGCCATCTCAGTCTTAGTCATTCTCTTGATCTTCCACCACCTGGATGACTTTCATATTCCCTCCTAGGGGTTCTGCCCTCGTCCATTCTGTGTAGATGACCCAATCAGCGTAACCTCCCCAATTTAATGACTACTACGAGACGTCCCTCTTTGTAGAGCTGTAATAATTCAGCGTTTTTCCAGGTATGGTTTATGCCATTTTCCAATTCAGTAATATCACCAAGAGCACTTGACTGGAAAATCATTCTATCTCCTAGAAGTCTAGAATAAGAATTTTTCTGGGGTTCCTATGGGTAGCCATGATGATTGGACCAATCCCCAGACTAAACCTAATAATCCTGAGATCAGAAATAGAAGCTTCCGAACTTACCCTCCAATCTCTAATCAGTTTATTAATATTCCTAGAAGCAAGAGTAATATCAATAACTTGTCTTCTAATCCTAGTTACAAAAGTGGGTTCAGAACCCCTATTTACAACATCCAGCTCAGTACCCATCAAGAAGTCCATGACAGCCCGACCTCTAGTATTCATGTCCCAGACAACATGATGTGCATTTGCATCACAATCTATAATTATAGGTGTGTTGCTGGACTCCGTAAACCGTACCAAATCTACTAATTTCTGCGGAGGAGGAGAGGGATGATCATAGGGGAAATAGGCCGAGGCCGCCACCACCACATCAAGAAATCGGCCACCAATCCCCAGAGCAACCCTCACCGCCACCAGATCCCTAGAGCAAAACTGTCTGAGCAGAACGGCGCCGACATCTCTACTAACGCAAATATATGCTCTAGGAGTGTCCCCGCCATCGGCAACAAACAGCCTGCCATTGACCGCACTCAAACCTCGAACCAATCCTTTATAAGCATAGGGTTCTTGGATAAGTGTAAAATATGTATGCAACCAAGCAATAGAGCGACACAAATCAGCCGTAGCATCTTTGCTATGCTGCAAGTTAAGCTGAACCATTTCTACCCTGTCAATCATAGTAATAAATCAACTAATGTAAGAAATGGAACTTCTGGCAAACTTGTTAGCAGGCAGGAACAAAAATAAATAAATAAATAATATCTAAATAAATAAGTAATAATAAATAAATAAATAATAATAAAAAATAAATAAATAATAATAAAAAATAAATAAATAAGCAAATAAATAAATAATAAAAAATAAATAAATAAACAAATAAATATAAATAAATAAATAAAAATAAAAATACCTGCCCTACATATCTCTTCTTTTTCCTTTGACCACGTTTTCGAAATCGCCGCAGGAGGACAAGTCCTCCGGGCTTCTCCTGACACGTTCTCCTCCAGAAGCAAGCCTTCCCTGCCTCTGGATATTTTTCCAGCTTCCGACCCATTAGTGCATCCAGGCCCTAGTCACCCGACTCTGGATGTACAGAGGACTTACCCCCACTACCGGTGGCCCCCTCCTCTAAGGGGCCCCCCGGCTGACGAATTTAAATTTAATAACATATAATAAATAAAATTAAAAATTCATCTCCAGAGCTCTCCACCCTCCACGGAGCCTCACAATTTGGGACGCTTTGAAGAAGCGCCAGAGTTAACCTAGAGATATAGCGCCCAGGGATTGTGAGCCAAGGCCCACAATACCCGGGAGCTCACCCATGCGTTCTTTACGCTAGCCGATTGACCAGAGCTGGGTTAGGCTCTGGCCGCCTGTTTAGTGGAGTCAGGAACCAAAGTGGTGTGTTGGACTGCAAGGCACGCCGAAGGAACTTGCCTCCAGCGAAAACCTGCATCCTCAACCACCAGGACTTCCCTTCCCCACGACACAGGTATCCACACACGGCAAACATGTGGGTGGCACCAGCAAGTGCCACTGGCGTGTAAGAGTGTAATTGTGTAAGTGTACGATGTTAAGGCGTTTAGGTGTAAGTGATGCAGCATGAACCCCCAAAGAGGCTCCGCAGCGAAAGAATTCGCTGCAAGGAATTCAGGCCGCACATAAGTTATGGCGACCCAAACAGAGGGCAGAAAAGTTCTACCAACTCACACTCCTGACGGGCACCGCTGCATTTGTTAGTCTGTAATTGTAGCTGAGGTACGTGGGAGTGCTAGGTTCCCAAATAGCCCAAAGGCTACCCTCTGCGTTCGCCCACCAGCTTGGCCATCCACGCTTCCACAAAAGTGGAGCGCAGATGTTTCCAGAGCCGCGACGAGGACGCGCTGGTTGGACTTGAATGAGGTTCTGCGACAGAATATCCATCTCTAGAAACATAGGGAAGTTTCACCCTATGTGAGTAAAAATACTCCCTCAAACCATTTGGCTCCCTTTTATTCGCCACTATATAATACATAAAAATATTTCAGCGCTGTTAAAAAAAAAAAAAAAAATGGTCATTTTATCTAGCTACTCGAGTTGGTGCAAACAATAGGAACGGTTTAAATCATTGTATACCACAGGCTTGTTTATCCTTGTTACAATTGTGGTGGTTTAGCACCACTAATGTGTACTTTGCTCTCATGTTGTGATAAACTAAAAATACAAAAAGTTCATACATCTTGTTATTGTTGTTTGTTTAGATACTTTCTCATTTTTACTTTATTTTTTTATTTTAATAGATTATTTGAAAAGTATACTATCTAGTGACTATTTATAAAGTATTTCACCGGTAAGGCCAAGTACTGCTTGCACTTATCATTTTCTTTCTTCTTTTTTTTTAAATAAAAGCCTTAGATTTTTTTCGCCTTCGTTATAGTATAAGCTATTTTTTTTATCGCATTGAATTTGTTTATCACTTGAAACAAAAAACTAATTTTCTCAATGTGGGAGATATCGAAGTATTAGAGGTCGTTAAAAGGTTGGGGAAAAAAATTATTTGGAGGAGAACCTATGAAGACTCTTCGAATAAATTAAACTCCCATTTTACCCGCATATTAAATCACTTTTCGAATAAAAAAAATAAAATAAATTTCTTCCTAGATATGTCCGGAAATAGTCTTTTAACGAGAGTAGTGCGCTAAATTATTTGAAATCTTGTTTTTTTTTTTTTTTTTCTTTCTTTAAAATATGTTATAACTAACAATAACGATATTACCGCAGAAATCAAGGCGAGAGTATCAGCAGGAAAAAGATGCCTGTTCGCGGTTCAGAAGCTTCTGCATTTCAAGGATTTAGCCCGCAAGGCTAAAATAATTGCTTGTAAAACTGTTATCAGATCCATCGTCACTTATTCAGCGAAACGTGGATGCTCATTAAAAAAACCTTAGAATCCTCGGGGGTCCGGGAGAGAAAAGTATTTAGAAGGATATTTGGCCCTAAGTACGTGAATGGCGACTGGGAAATAAGAAAAAAATGAAGCACTGAGGGACTTGTTTGGAGAGCCGGATATAGTCGCCCAAATAAAGAAAGGGAGGTTGAGGTGGTTGAGACATGTGAAAAGTATGCCTGAGGAGAGGTTACCTCGAAAATTATTAATTAGGAAACCAGGAGGGACAAGAAATCGAGGGCGCCCTTGACTTAGATGGTTGGATGACGTGGAGGAAGACCTCGGTCGGGTCGGAGTGAGAGGATGGCGCCTCAAGGCCACAGTCCGAAACGAATGGGGAAAACTGATTGAAGAGGTCCAGGTCCTACTTTAAGGACTGTTGCACCGTATAGTAAGTAAGTAAGTAAAATATGTTATGAAGAAATTTGGTGAAGATCGGTCAAGAAAAAAACATTCAATTATGCCAACGTTTGACAGAATTTCCTGTCTTCACCTAGGCTTTAATATATAGATAGTCGTGAAGATGTGGAGAAAGAATTTTTAGTAGATGATTTGAGTCAAATAACTAGTAACTTTTAATTTTCTTTTTTTATGTTTTTTTGCGATGTAACAAATGTGTATGTTTTAAAAAATTCTTTCTCCACATTTTCACGACTATCTATATATTTCAAAGCCTTGATAAAGACAGGAAACTCTGTCGAAATGTTTGTGGCATAATTGAATGTTTCTTTCTTGACCGATCCTCACCAAATTTCTTCATAACATAATTTATCAACGGTCAACAAATACTTTTATATTTCTTTAAAATCTTATAAAAGTGGGCAGAAGTAAATTTTTTCTGAACTATTCATATAAACATATAGCAAACTAAATTTCTAATGAAATTATATGGGAATCGCAAGTCTAGGCTGAGATTAACTAGATTTTTAGACAGACAAATGATCAGTTGTTTGTTTCAAAAAAATAATAAAACTATTAGGGTCATACAAACAAAATAATAATTATTATTATAAGTATAATAAAAAACGATAATTTATTTAAAAATGTTTCTTGAAATGCACTCCTGTTTATATTGAAATATTAGTTAGAATTCACGTAGACACACAAATAACTGGCTTAATAAAAATTTAGTAGTCAAAATGAAAGCCTTATTCAAATAAACGATTTAATTCAGATACATAATACTCAGGTTAGACGTGCAGAATAAATAACTAGTTGGGGAAGGGTACTAGCCTAGAGGCAAGACAAAACTTCCAGACAAAATAGTAAATAATTATAACTATTATAAGAATGGAATATTGACATTTCATTTCAGGTTTTTATATTATGTTTCTGTTTAAAAAAATCAAGGACTATTATGAGGTCTCAACTCAATAGCAATTGTAATCAACTACTACATATTCTTCTAATGTTTTCTATAATAATTTCGCTAAATTTTGTTAAAAAGAAATAATATACAAACGTAATTTAGTGAATTTTAAGTTCTTATCTTTTGTAATAAGAGGAAAAAAAAGAAAAGAAAACCTAGTTGTAATCAAGAATATTTAAGTGTAACTAAATATAATTGGGGCATAATAAATACTAATTTGGCCCCCGAACCTTAATTTGTAATTGTAATTACGATTGTTACACCAGATAGATTTTTTTTTTTTAATAATTATTTCCATTGTACAATTATCAGGAAAATAATTTCCAAAAAAGAAAATAAAATGTCCTTCTTTTGATAACCTTGTAGCATATAATTATGTTAATTTATGGATAATATGGATATGTATAATAAAATGGTTTCAAATTCTACATTCCTTGTAAACTTTCTTATAGAGAATTTTATTATATTTTGTACACTGTTTGTAAATAGCTGTTTATATCTTCTTCCCATTTTGCAACGTCAAGTTCTACTCCATTATATTTGAATAAAATAATATTTAAACAGACACCTTCATCTAATACTAAACAAATTGTCGAATTGGATGATAGGGTTAAGTTTTATCATTTGAAGAATTCTTGGAGCGAAGACGTGCCCCTTTTTATTTTCCCTTACTCCTAGTAACAGGAAGAATTGTAAGCGTGTCAAATATTCGATATCGAGTTTTCACCGGAAATACACGTTTTAGGTCCCCTGAATCCAAAATAGTGGTTTTTACAAAATGGTCTATGTATGTGTGTGACCAGAATAGCTCAAAAATGAAAAACCGTAGGAAGTTCAAACTTGGCATTCCATTTAGGTCTCACCATTGGATCCGACAATAATCAGATGTATCTATAAAGTTGGCTTATCGGCCAGTAAGTATCCAAATAAACACCTAATAATTTGTAAGTGTTTTTTTATTTGAAACCCGTCGTTTCGGCAAACATTGTTTACCTTCTTCAGGGGCTATGTTAGAGTGAGAGAAGTATGGGAGTCTTGTCATAACATGTTTGATTAAAATAATTGATTAAAATAAAAAAAAACACTTGAAAATTATTTGCTGTTTTCTTGGATACTTCCTGGCCGATAAGCCAACTAATAGATACATCTGATCATTTCTAACGGCCAACAATTGCTATAATTGGATCCGACAGTAGGTTATCTGTCAAAATTCCTCAACCGGAAGCACCATTTTACTGGATGATTTTTTTTCACTTTTTTGCGATTTTCTCAAAAATAGCTCCGACGATTTTCTTTAAACTTGTTATATCAATTACACATACTAAGATCTACAGCTTTTACTTAAAACATATCTTTGGGAAAATTCATTTAAGGGCAGTTTTGGGGGAGGAGTGGGTTTAGGTTTTCTATACAATGCTATTTCCGTTTTCTATACAATGCTATTATCTAAATAATATTAGATAAAATTAAATACGTATGTTGTTGAAATTCCAAGTTTGAATAATATCGGAAGACCGGAAATGCGTTTTTAAATAAAAAAGTATTTTTCAGTTTTCTACTATTTTCTCCCAAACGGCACCAACGATTTTCTTTAATGTAGGAATGCAAACTACACATATAAAAAGCTACAACTTTTATTTGAAATATTTTTCCTGGTAAAGTCTTTTAATGAGGCTTTTGGGGGAGTGGTGGGGTTATGTTTTCACTAATGTGCTATCATAGTTGATTATACAATTCTACCATCTAAACAAAATTAATTATAAATAAATAGATTGCCAAAACTCATGAGTTTCAAGAAAATTAGTAAACCGGAAGTGCGCTTTCATAAAGCAGTTTTTTCAGTTTTCGACGAATTTCATAAAAAAATATCGACAGATTTCATTAATATATTAACTACAGCAATATAGTTACATATATATACATTAATTTCGTTTGAAAGTTTTTGTAAGGGAGTTTCGGAGAAAATCAGCGAGGTTAGCTTTCCTCAAAAAGGTCATTTTTGAAGTCAACTAAACTTTAATTTTAAGAACTAATGTTTGAATAGAATTAGTTAATTATAACTACTGTAAATTTATTGCAAGAGCAAGATGCGTGTGTGTGTTTCACACCAGATTTTTTTATTTCATAAATATGACCTTGAAATAGAAAGAGTAATAAACAAAAAGATGTAACAAAAATTGTATAAAGCAATAAAAAAAGGAAATAAAAGAAAACCGCTGTAGTATTTAACTCTCTTTTCTTTAGTTTAATTACAGTTTTTCTTTACTGTAGCTTTACTTGTTATACAAGTGGAAAAATGAAGTTTTTTTTTTTTTTAAGATTTCCCAGGAGACAATTTGAATGATCACACTAATTTAGTTTATCAGGTGATGTTAATATTACATCTTACAGGATAAAAGTGATTTGTATATTTGTCATAGAAGAAATAACATATCTACAACGATCTCTGTCTAACTCTTAACTCAAATATTTATCTTCTTGTCTAATGACCCTGACTAATGACCAAAAGTGGGGGAATTTTTTCTTATTGCTATTTACAAATTCCATTTAACGAATGTACTATAACCCAGAATTTTCACAATAATTTTAATTTTTAATAAAGCAGGTAAATCAATGTTATTAAGAGCTGTGGCGATGTTAGTGTGGTTCCCATCACAGTTTAATTCTGGCCTTCGCTAACGATGTTTATTACAAACTGTAGCTCCCCCACTTTTTTCGCACGATGCTCGGGGTCGGTCAACATGATTTTTGCTCATACGAAATTCGAAACTTGAATTTTCGCACCAATGGTTCGATTTCTTTTTCAGACACTTCCGAAAGTTCTCATTTTTTTTTTTTTCTAAATCTAACGCACTCTTCAATATACTAAAAGAAAATAATTCGCATGTGCATTAACCATACTATATAAATTAGTAACCCGGAAGTGCGCTTTTATAAAGCAGTTTTTTCTAGTTTTCGACGAATTTAATTAAATTTGTTACACAAACTATAAAATTTGTCAATTATAATTTTGAGAACTGGAGTAAGAAAAAGTTGTGTGAGTGTTTCACACCAGACTTTTATTATTATTCGTAGAGTGGTAAAAGGAAGTTTCCCGATTTTGTCAAATGTTTAAATAAAATGGTTTTTGGCAATGGTAAATGTATATGTGTGATATGTCTCTGTATGATGTGATTTACAATTTTTGAAAAAAATGGTTGACGTGGAAATTTTTTTTCAATTTTCTACGATTTTCTCAATAAAAATATCGACAGATTTCATTAAAATTATTATACTAACTACCTATATATATATATGTAGAAAATAAGCCGGAAGTGCATTTTTACTGATCAGTTTTTGCTATTTTCATCATAATAACACCGGCGAATTTCATTAAATTTGGTTTACTAACTATAAACTTAGTCAATTAAAATTTTTAAAACTAGAGTAAGAGAAAGTTGTGTGAGAAAGTCAGATTTTTTTTTCTATATTATCATATCCATTCACCCCCACTACTTCCAGCACTCTCATTATTATTGCATGCCAGAACTAAATGAGGTAAAAATGGTGGGGAGAAGACCGCCGCTAAGTTTGCAAGGCAGTGTAGCTTTCTTTCCCTTTCTGACGTTATCCTCATGAAACTTACGCTAAGAATATATTAGAAGGGTCCTCTTTATTTTTTAAAAGGTGAATATTCTAGGTCATCTGATAAAGATTTTTCGCTTATTGCTGATACAGGAAGAATAGCGATCATATCAAATGAGCTGTTTTCACTGGAATTAACTGTTTTGAGACCCCTTGATCAGTATACTATTATATGGTTCTAAAATCTAGATAATATTAAGGAGAATTAAATGAGGAATTAACTGAGGAATTTTGTGTTTGAAAATGAGGAATTAAATGAGGAACTTTTATGAAGACATTCTTAAAAAGGCGTCTTTATCAGAAATATATTTTTGTGATTTTCTAGTAGACAAAAAAAAAAGTGTCCAACGATTGCTTTTAAATACATAATTTTGTATTATATAATTATGTATTATGTACATAATTTTAGGGAATCTGGTGGCAGCGTTATACTTTACGTAATCCTCTTAACTATTTGTTTATTTAGTTCAGTTCAAGTTTATGTTTATTGCCCTCACGGTCTAGTAGCTGCCGCACTCTTCTGTAGTGTTAGAATTCACAGCAGGGTTTGATTCCCAAGAGGGCAAAGACAGAGTTGACCCAGCATCGTTAGGAAAAGGCTAGTGTTAACAGTGCGCAGTTGCCTTGGTAGCGAAGGCCGATACTAAATGGCAGTGGACTCGTGCTTATCACATGCCTCCCAATAAAAATCACTGTTTGGCAGTGCTTGACCCAGACTGTTATGCTAATGTGTTTTTCATTCTTTCTTTCTTTCTAAGTGAAGAAAGTCTTCTGAAATATTTCCAACTGTTAACTATTATTATTCATATTGAAATATTTCTTTTTAAAAAAGTGTGTTTTAAGGAAAATATATTATTTTAAAAAAATGTATTTAAAAATAAATTTTAAAATACTGTTTAGTATTATATCATTTGGACATGAAATATTACTAAGTGAAAAGATTTTTGATGTAGGCCTGTGTCGAAATTGCAAAACAAAAAAAACTGGCGTGATTGTCGCATTCTTACGACTTTCTTTGTACTACAATTTTCCTAGTTTTGATTTATTATTTATTTATATGGGTATTAATAGTTACAAATTTCACATATAATTGAAATTGACTATGTGCTCCCTTCTAGATTGCACATATGTCATAACATACATAGAACAAAAGCAGATTTTATAATATGAACAATTTGATAGTGAATTATTATTATTATTATTACCAACCTTGGGTGGGCTATGTCCAGGCACTGAAGCCAACAGAGCTTATTGTGCCATTCCCGATAGTTCCTAGTAGACAAACCCTCCCTCCTTAAGAAGTTGAGGGCCTTCACCACCAGGTCATTTTGAGCTAGTATCTCCTCAGGTCGCAACGTACCAAAGGTTTCATACCTCAATTCAATTATTGCAATGCAATCAAACAACAGGTGGGAGACCATTTCCTCCTCTTCCTGACATAGTCTGCACAAGGGTTTCGCTCGAATGAGCCCTATCTTGTACAGATGGTTCCTGAACCTACCATGACCAGTAAATAGTCCCGTCACCAGAGAAATCTGGCTCCTACTCAGACTAAGAGTCATTTGGGCCCTGGCATCATCCCTTTACTGAGTATAACACCCGGGCTCCTCTTCCAGCACGGAATATCCAGTACCACTAAGCTCCTCCAACAGTTCGTCCACAACCATGCACCACAGAAGCGGGGAAAGGACTCTCCCCCCTGCGGGCAGCCCCTTGTGAGCGTAATCTCTAGCGAAGCTTCACATAGGCTTGCTACAATCCTCCGTGTTTTAAGCACGCTGTCGATCCATCTAACAATGATAGTGAACTAAAAAATAATAATAATAATAAATGAAAAAATAGAATCAAAAATACAATAATATGAAAATGTGGCTGGATCCCCAGTGCTGGATAACATCCTATATTTTATCCGAAACCGGTCGGGAACAAAACAATATGCATGCTACGACGGATAAAATACCGGACAATAATATGAATTTAGAAAAATTAAGACGCCAATTTAGAAATAAAAATTTACGTATTGAAACACAGTATTCATTATTGAACTGCACAAACTGTCAAAAATCTATTTTATTTACGACGAATTTTTCAAAAATGGTTCAATCGACTTTGGTGATGTCATAATTCACAGGTCAGATTCCATCTTTCGTAGTCACCTTCTTGAGAAGATCAAATATTTCTCCTTCCAGTATTGGACGGTCGAACAATATGTGATCCCAAAAAACTTGAACAGTTTCTCAGTCACATGAGGCAGAGAATATATAAATATAATATAGAAGTCGTATTTGTGATAAATCGATTTTCTTCAATATCCTAATTTTTGGCCTAACATTAAATTCTTATTAATATTATACAAATGATAGACTGATATCAACAAATTAAAATGCCTCTTTATATTATGCCAACCTAACGTCATTCCTTTCCCCCCCCCCGGAACACCCCTTTAAATAAATTTCTTTGAGAAATGTTTCACAAAAAAGTTGTAGCGCTTTATTTTTGTAATCGATATACCAAGTTTAAAGAAAATCGTTGAAGACATTTTTGAGAAAATCACAAAAAATTTAAAAAAAAAACTGCAAAAAATCTAGTCGATTATCTAGGTCTAGTCTAGTCTAGGTATATCCAGTCGACTGATTTTTCACCAAAACCTTATTGTCGCATCTATTGTTGGAATCTAAATGAAAGATCAAGTTTCAGCTTCCCGCGATTTATAATTTTTGAGTTACGATGAACACACACACAGACCAATTTCTAAAAACCATTTGTTCGGGATTTAAAAACGTATATTTCCGGTAATATATATATATATATATATTTCATATATTTGTATATATTATACTTGTATAAATATATATACACAAGGTTTTATATATATATATATATATATGTGTGTGTGTGTGTGTGTGTGTGTGTGTGTATGTGTAAGGTTACTCATTAACAAGTTCCTGTGTCAAAAGAACGTGACACCATTAACAAGAAGGCAACCAAAATTATTCCGTTGCCAATCTGTCACGTCTGGTCGACTATAATACTGCCAGCCATACAGTTCACTTCACTCAGCTAAGGATGAGGGGACATTTGTTCTGAGTTTCCACCGGCCTGTAAATAATTCAACAAAGAGTAAATAGCTGGCAAAACATTGCAAATCAAAGTTTATGCACTTGGAACAGAACTGTCTAAGTATCCTGCTTGCTCTGATGTTCATTGCACTCAATTCCTTTCATAATAAATTATGTCTGTTAGAAGAATAGTACAATTACAGAAACTTCCCATATCTCCCGTAGAAAAAAACTCATTGATAAAAATTGATTGAAGTTTCGTATTGAACGTGATTATTAATAACTGTTAATAACTAGCTATTAACCTTAATTTGAAGAACATGGTTTTGATCTCAGTAAATAATGCTAGGTACATACTTAGACACGTGTCCCGGTTTAGCAGTAAACATTTATACCCAATATAATGATGGAACGCACTATATATGACTGATATAAATTTGTTTTAATAAGCATCCATTTTACAGCACTATGATTTAAATCCTACAGTTAGGATATTCTAATCCTTACAGTTAAAAGACATACTAAAGGGTATCTATTGGAAGGAGTGGTTATGTTTTTAATTTACTAATCTACTCTGAATTTACAATACCTCCTCGAACTCCTAGCAAGAGGAAGTATTGTAATCATATCAAATTTTCGATATCGAGTTTTCACCGGAAATATCCGTTTTGAGGCCTCCTGGGTCCAAAAAAGTGGTTTTTAGAAAATGGTTTGTGTGTATGTATGGAATTCAAGAAACATGCATGTGCTACGATGGATAAAAATACCCGATGTTTTTCAACATTGCGGGCCCATCCTCATAGTCAATATATGTCATTATATTATCATGATTGTTTTATATGACTGATTGTAATTTTAATTACTGTTTTAGTTATAGAAAGCATGATTAGATTATGGTATAATTTCATTATAATATTATTGATTTGATTATAATATTATTGATTATAATACATAGATTAATCTGTATCTCTAAGGTGTTAAAAAATAAACTTAACACCTTAGAGGAGGAAAGACTGAAGGCGGACTTGATGTTTTTAAGAATAGTAGAAGAAATGGCCAACTTGATTTCCCAGTAGAGCTTGGCGCCACTATTCCTATTTATGTGCCACTTCGCCGTACTGTGTGCAAATCATTATGTTATTTTGTTCCTTCCATTAAAATAATGACTTTCTTCCGAGATTTGTAAAAGAATGAAACGATACTATTCCCCAGTAAAGTCAATATCCCGATATCCCTTGTAATGTAATGGTGTGGAGTTGTATTTGTAGTAGTGGTAGTGTGTAGCACGAGCGTTTTAGTGAAAAGGGCTTATAAGTTTGTAATTTTAAAAGAGAATGAAGTGTTTGCAATAATAATGAAGTCGCACTGTTTTTCAAAAGATATATTCTCTAAGAGAAATTAAGTTAACAACAATATGCTTATAAATTAATTGGAATAATTCTTAAAACTTGATATGGCTCTGATGTTTTCACTTTGGTAGCTAGTACGAGTCTGTCTTAAAATATCTCTTCTCTTTGTTTCAATTCCTCCCCTGTGAGAAGAAGGGGTAGTACAGTACAATGCCATAATTGTTCTTGAACCGTACGAGTAACAGGACCTTATACCTGGCTGGTCCTTTGCAACATATTTTGATAATTTAGATTTATTTAAAATTTAATATTATTTCAAGTTTCTTGCATCCATCACATTATCCCCCTCCCGGAGAAATTTTTCGGCACGAAAAATTTGGGAGGTGATCTAGAGTTGTAGAGGCTTGAAGGTTATCCTCTGGTAAGGTGAGAGGCGTGTGTGTAGCCTCTGCAAAGTGGCTGTGTGTTGTAGGCTGCAGTCATCTTCTTCTGGAGCAAACGCTGCTTGAAGGTGTGAGCGTTGCTGTGGTGTTTGGATATCTTATACTCGAGCGAACGCTGCGTGAGTGGGTGAGCGTTGCTGTGGTGGTAGGCTGATATGCGAACACTGCTTGGCGAGTGAGAGTGTTGCTGATGAAGATGTAACTGGCAAGGGTAGACAAGGCGATCAATGTAGGCTTCTGTGTGATGGTGATGGATGTAATTTCTTGAGTTCTTGAAATGACTCTATATGCATATATGTGTTTTTGTTAATATGACTCTATATAGACGAAAATGCATATGTTTTTCTTGAAGTGATTCTATATATACGAAAAATTTTTAAATAATTCAAAATAATTATATATACATTACAGAAAAATTTATAGTAATAAATAGTAAGCAGTAAAATTTAAATGAACAAGTTCAATAAAATACATATATAGCACCACGAAATCTATTTATTAGTGTGGTGATAAAAATACAATAATACAAGACAAAACAAAAATGAAGGAAAGGTATTGAATAAGGTTTTTAGAAGAGAGCTAATTAGTAAGATAAGGTGTTAAGATTCTAGTTAAAGATTTGTTTGTTTTTATGTGATTAAGTATGTTTTCAATTTCCATTTGGAAATATTGTGTTGTTGATCTCTTTCCATTTGGAAATGTTGGGTCGTTAGTCAATTTCCCTTTGGAAATTTGTGGTGTTATTTTGTTTCCTTTTGGAAATGTCGTGTAAGTTTATTTCCCTTTGGAAATTTGTGCAGTTTGTGAGTATTCCATTTGGAATAAGTCCAGTTGGCGTCCTTTTCTTGTCCATCTTGAAGTAATATTTGTATGTCTAATTTATTAATTGCTGCATGTGCAAGCATATTTGTGTATATTTTGTTATTTCCCTTTGGAAATACGTGCAGTTAGTTGGTGTTCATCTTGTGGAAAGAAATTGTTAACCTAGTTGTACATCGACAACTATTGCATTTGCAAACAGATATATATAATTTTCAGTTTGTGTAATCTTATTTACTATGATCGTAGGTTATAATTGTGATCGTTCTCAGTGTGTGGTTGGGGTAATATTAGTATATGTAGCGAATTCATCGATTCATTATTAGTTTAAATGTTTGTTTGATTTAGTTTAGTTTTGTGTGTTTGTAGGAGGATTATAGGATTATGAGGAATCCGAAGTTTAGTATCATTTCCTTTTGTAGAATGTTTGATCTGAAACTAATTCTTTTAAACACAAAATTAATTTATGTATATATAAATACATGGCTAACATGCTATTTTCATGCAACATTCATAGACATGCAATTCATGCATACATTCATAGACATGCAATTCATGCATACACATGCAATGATGTAGCTGTGAAGAAGTTTGATTCTGGAAAGAGAAATTTAAAATTAAATAATGTTAAATTAAAATATTGCTGAACACTTAATTTTATAGAAATTCTTATAGTTAAAATTCTTAATTAAGACATATTATTCTATTGAAGTAAATAATAAGTTATTAAGGTAAGTAGCTACTTTGTGGGGTATGCATGCATATTTTGGCCGTCGTAATCCAAGAGCTATTCAGCTATGCTGTGCTTTCTAGGTACCTTGAACATACATTAAGAAAACAATGAAATATTAGAAAATGTTAGATTAATAAATCAAAAGATCGTCAAATATATAAAAAAATAAGGTAATGCAGTTTTCTTTTAAAGCGAACTGAAAAAAATTAGATACATATGAATATCTAAATAAACATCAAAACATCAAACTAAATAGGTATTATGCTTTTTCAGACATTAAATCTGCAAAAAAAAATATATACAAATTATTAATATTAGGTATATAATTATATTATTAGGTATATCATAATGAAAAATTTATACTAAATCAATGTCAATTATTTAAGAATTTCTCAATTTCTGCATTGAATCGTCGTCGCTGGAACAGAAAGAAAAATGTGTTAACTAAGCAGCAATAAGTTTACTGTTCATTTTGGATTCTGCAAATAAAATAAATTTTAAATTATTGTAAGTAATATACATTTTAGTTCTTAAGACTAATTAATTGATTACATGCATTTTTTTATTTTTTATTTTTTATTTTTTTTTTAATATGGTAAATAAGTTTATTAATTATATGGCAATTAATTATATGGTATTAATTAAATATATACATATATACATGTGGTGTATTTTGTGGAGTTGAGAATAGGTTGAGAAGTGTGTCATGTAGAATGAGAATGATTTCTAGTGTTTTATGTTTTACGTCTGTCTCGAAGTACCATAGGATGTTTATTTTGGGATTGTGGCATTTTCCTTATATATGCCTTTTTAATTTTACTGAGGTGTACCATTTTTTACCGTCTTCCATACGTAAGCGTACAGTATGGTTGGAGTATAATTTGTCTATTTTGTAAGGTCCAGAAAATTTATGACCAAATTTGCCCTGAGGTTTGAAAATTTTGAGGTAAACATTGTCGTTAACCTGAAATTGATGTTTAGATACATTCCGATTATAATATTTGGCTCTAGTAACTTTTGCCTTTTCATTATTTTCCTTAGCTGAAGCGCGTACCTCTTTAATTTTATTGTACAATGTCCTTGTGTGGATATTAAAATTATCGAGGTCACGGGATGGGAAGTTTACTAGCCAAGGAAATTTGAACTTACTTCCCAAATATGAGTTCATGAGGAGAATAGCCTGTCGAGGTATTTGGGCTTGAATTGTGTGCAGCTTTTATAAGTGGTAGATATCTGTGCCACTGGTTTTGTGAGTAGTGGGAGATACTACGAGCTATCGTTTTATGGATACGTTCCAATTTGCCATTAGAAGCAGGGTGGTAGGGAGTAGTGTTAACTTTTCGGATTTTCAATAGGGTACAGATCTGAAGTATTATGGTAGAAGTGAAATTGGTACCTAAATCTGATAGTAGGTACTTGGGTGTGCCATAACGGGTAAATATTTCATTTACAAGTATCCGCGCAATATTCTCAGCCTTTTGATTTGTCATGGGAAACATCTCGAGAAAGCGAGAATATTGGCAGATAATGGTAAGGATGTATTTGTATTCCTCACCTGTGTCTGGATTAGTGGAACCTTCCATGGGGCCTACTACATCTATAGATAAAGCCTGAAATACGTTCGTTGGCTCTTGAAAATCACCCAAGGGAGGTTTGTGAGGAATATGCGACTTACTAGTAGCGCAACTATGACAGGTTTGTACATAGTTTTGCACATCAGTAGAAATATTTGGCCAAGTGAAGAACATTTTTATTCTGTCATATGTCTTATGAATACCATAGTGTCCCGAGAGAGGATTGTCATGAAATAATCTCATGATGGTGTCACGCATAGAGTTAGGCACTAGCGTAGAATTGTCAACAGTATGCACTATTAAACCCTGTTGGTCTAAGGAATAGTGGGGTGTTTGAAGTAACTTCTGACATTCAGCGTCATTACTTTGAAGTTCTAGGACTTCCAGGAGGTCTATCGTTGGATAGTATTCGTCGGTTTCGGCTTGAATGCAGCCTATGTATCGACTAAGTGCGTCCGCATGTGCAATATTCTTGCCGGAACGACGCTCAATATAAAAATCAAATTCTGCCAGTTTCATGCTCCAACGGAAGAGCTTATTGTGGCTATCTTTGATGTTTTTGAGCCATTGGAGGGCTGCGTGGTCTGTAACTACCTTAAATCTGTAGCCATACAAGATATATCTATAGGTTTTACACCCAAAGACGATGGCTAACAATTCACGTTCGGTAGTACAGTATTTGGATTCTGCTTCATTAAGCACACGTGAAGCAAACGCTATGGGGCCTTTCATCGCCATTAATATTTTGGCTTAGAATTGCGGAAATACCTATATTACTTGCATCCGTAGTAAGGATGAATTCATGGTCGTAATTTGGATAGGCTAGGACAGGTGGAGATATTAAGGTGGATTTGAGAGCTTGAAAAGCGTCTTGACGCTCTTGTGTCCACTGAAAATTTACACCTTTCTTTGTAAGGTCTATGAGTGGCTTGGCAAGCTCAGAAAATTTGGGGATAAATTTCCTATAGAAACCTATGAAACCCAAAAATGCTCTGACGTCTTTTAATTTACGAGGTACAGGGTAGTTCTTAACCGATTTTAATTTTTCTTCGTCGGGCCTTATTCCATTAGAACTAATTACATAACCCAGATATTTACAGCTGTCTTTAAAAAATTGACATTTACCCAAGTCTATACACAAGTTACCGGCCTGGAGACGCTTCATTACTTTTAATAATGCATGGAGGTGTTCATCGAAGGTTTTCCCATGGAAGACGAGTATATCGTCTATGAAGGTGTGGGAGATGTCACCAGTATATCCGGACATAATTTTGTCCATTAAACGCTGATAAGCGCTGCTGGCGTTCTTTAAACGAAGGGAAGAACCTTGAATTGATAGGTTCCGAAATTAGTGACGAAGGAAGTCTTTTCTTTAGATGCTTCGTCAAGGAGGATGCCGTGGAAGGCACCACTGATGTCTAAGGTGATATAGAAACGGGTGGCATTCAGTGTGGATAGGATATGCTGTATATCCGGGAGCGGGTAAATTTCGGAAGTGGTGATGGCATTTAGTTTGCGAAGATCAACCACATACCTGTATTGTTTTCGGAGCTGTGCAATGTCTGTAACATCAACTTTAGTGTGGTCAGCGTGGTTTTTCTTAATGAGTATGACGGGGTGAGCCCAGTTGGATTTGCTTTCCTCTATTATACCTCTATCAAGATTGTCTTGTATGAGGGCCTTGAGGATGGGAGCCTCGGAGTGTGCTATCTTATAGGGGCGGCTGGACACAGGGGCATGATTTTTTGTGTCAATGTGGTGAGTGACTCCAGAAAATTTTGTTTGAAAATTGTTGTCGTGTGTGAAAGCGTCATAAAAAGGAGTGAGGGCATGTAGAACTTGTTGTTGTTGTTGAGAGAGAGATGCGTTAATTTGTTGAGAAGTTCTTGTTGAAATAGAGCGATTTCGTTTGTGTTAGTTTGGTTAGCAGATTGTACTGCGTTTATGGTGTGAGTCTGTAAGTCTGTTTCAAAATCGTATTCGATATGAGCGATTGGAAAGTGTTTTTGAATAGCAATTTCGTGTGAGGTAGTGTTTATAAGGTTGATGGTGCATGTGTTGTTAGCAATATGTACGATAGAATTGGGCATGTAGAGACCCGTAGGGAAGGAATTGTGTTGTGTAAGCAGAATTTGTGTGTCGAGAGGAATTTTTGTATATAGTGTATGTGTTTGTATTATGTGTGCGCGAGGTGGCACTATAATTTTGTGGCGAAGCTGCAGGGTTTTGGGTAAGGGTAGCTGTTGAATCGAATTGATTTGGTGCGTTTGAGCACTATTTGAAAATGGAATGTTGAATTTATTGAGTGTTAGTGTACGTGTGCGCAAATTGATAATTGCCCTATTTAATGAAAGGACATCTCTACCAAGTATTAATTGGAAATTGCCTTTTAATTGCGAAACTATGAATTCGCCAGAAAAATTGGAATTTTCGACATTGTCCGCATGCAAACGAAGGGACGTGATGCCATAATTAGGTATTACTTGGTTAGTCAGAGATTTTAAAATAATGTTGGAATACTGAAGGTTATTATTTCGACAAAAACTGGAATCCACTAGGCTGTGACTAGCTCCAGTGTCTACAAGGGCACGAATAAATTTTTTGCCAATTCTTAAATTTACTAACAAATTATCAGCATTGGTGAAAGCAGGTATGAGAGCCAAGGTCATAACATCAGCCGTTCGTGAGAGCGGCTGTGGGCTTAACCGTTTTTTGGCTGTATCTGGAAACATGTTCGAGCCGTATGTCCAAATTTAGAACAAAATTGGCAAGTGGGCCTATTTTGGAGGTTATTGCTAGTTTCATTACCATTATTATTATTATGACTATACTGGGGTCTATCTGAATAAGGGTTAAATCGCGAATTGTTTGAATTAATTCGAGGACTATGATTATTACTATAATATTGATTATTATTATTATTATAGCGATCATTACTATTTGCTCTGTGATTAAGGTTTTGAGGAATATTAAATTTCTTAGGCATTTTGCCAAAGTTAGTACGAGGTTTTGGTCTGAATTTGTTGGTGCAGTCCACGTCAAAATGTGGACCGGAACAATGGCGACAAGGTCTGTTCTTTATTACATTAAATACTCTACAAGTGGTAGTTGGTTTTAATTGTGGCTTTTGACTTTTATTACGATGCGGGCATTCTCTGTGGAAATGCATTTGTCCACAGTAACGACAAGGAGATGGAGGTGTACGATTAGAATTTTTCGAAGTTACAGCGAAAACTGTAGGGTTTGATTCAGAAGCCTGAACTTCTTTTAGGGCATTGGCATAGGAAAGTGCTTCATCTAATTTTTGAGGAAGCTTCGTTCGCACCTCATTACGAAGCGGTTGAGGAAGTGACTTCAAGAATGCATCAGTGGCCAGTTTATCTAGAATTGCTTGTAAGGCCTCGAGTGGGTTAGCTTGAGCTTTTAAATGAATGGCGGATTGGATATGTCTAATCCTATCCGCGAATGTTTCAGGAGACTCAGTGGGCAAGGACTGAATATTAGTCATCTGTTGTAAGAGGACTAAGGGTGTTTTTCCTTACGAAATCGGGCTAGAAGTCGCTCTGAAATTAGAGGATACGTTATAGTTGTACCCTGGCGTTGTAATTCCGCTTTCTGGGTGTCGTAAAATATTTTTGCAGAACCTGAGAGCCTAAGTGCTAATATTTCTAATTTAGCAGCGTCGTCCCAGCCAGAAAGACTAGCACAATGGCTAATTTGGTCAAGGAAATCTGACACTTTGGCTGAATTTTCGCCATCGAAGGTAGGTAAGCTATTGATCAATTGCAAATTCCTTAAGGGACTAGGTTGATTATTAATTGGAGGATTTGCTAATTGCTGCTGAGCAAGTAAATATTCTACAGCAGCGTCGATGCCCATGTCTTGTCCATTAATCTTATACATTTTGTCAGTGAACGAATTGCTTGGGGAAAGATTATATTTTTCAAGACGTCTACGTAATTGGAGTAAATTGCCTCCAACAGAAAGTTTATTATCGCTTAATATCTTTATAATTTGGGATCTATTAAGTACACTCATAAATTCAAAATTCGAAAGGGATTGAGATACAAATGGTACAATTACAAAAATTTAAAAATGAAATTCACTAGAAAATTCAATAATGGGAAATATTGAAGATATTTCCGCTGAGAAAGTAATTTAAAAAAAGCAATCAAATTATCTGATGGATAATTTGTTTAATTATGAAATTAAAATTTTTACGTACTTGTAAATTTGTGGATTCTCGTTGAAAATATCCCAAACAGCTGGCACCAATGTAATGTAATGGTGTGGAGTTGTATTTGTAGTAGTGGTAGTGTGTAGCACGAGCGTTTTAGTGAAAAGGGCTTATAAGTTTGTAATTTTAGAAGAGAATGAAGAATAATAATAAAGAGTCACACTGTTTTTCAAAAGATATATTCTCTAAGAGATATTAAGTTAACAACAATATGCTTATAAATTAATTGGAATAAGTCTTAAAACTTGATATGGCTCTGATGTTTTCACTTTGGTAGCTAGAACGAGTCTGTCTTAAAATATCTCTTCTCTTTGTTTCAATTCCTCCCCTGTGAGAAGAAGGGGTAGTACAGTACAATGCCTTATTGTTCTTGAACCGTACGAGTAACAGTACTTTATACCTGGTTGGTCCTTTGCAACATATTTTGATAATTTAGATTTATTTAAAATTTAATATTATTTCAAGTTTCTTGCATCCATCACACCTTCTCAACTTTTCTAAAAATTATTTATATTATTAACGATTAATAATTAAATTGTTTGTTTTTATTATTATATTTTCCTGTGTTTATTATCATTATTATTATTATATTGTTCTGTGAGAGTTATTAGTTGAACCTTTTATTGTTTATAAGCTCTTATTATTGGGTTACACGTCTCTTAGGATGGGTCTCCCTCCACTAATAGAATATTCAGACCTACATCACAATAACTTATGACTCAATTATTATTATATTACATTGACCTTGACCCCCATTATAGAATTAGCCGTTGTCTGTGTTATTATATAAATAAATAAAATTACATTCCTTCTTATATAGTATTTTAGCTGTTCACTAGAAATTTGTCTTTATTTTATTGACTTTATCAATAAATTAGTTATCTCATTATTGGATATTAGAAGGGCTCCTATTAGCGTCTCAAAGCACCCTCAAGGGAAAGGTTTAAAGGATTGCCCTTTGACCATATTTATCAAATATTTAAAAACCTTGATAGAACTTCAATTCCTATGAAGCCAGAACTCATTAAGTCCTTATAGTATTTATTGCGAATATTGATAGAATAAATAAGAAGTTTCAGATATTATGATTTTCCTATTTAATTTTCTCATTTCTAATAAATTTTTATTAATAAAAATAATTATGTATTTATAATTAATTATTTAACTTTCTCTTATGCGGGTAAGAGAAAGAAGTTGAGAAATTGAGTTTTGAGAATACATATTATAGACACAGTTGAGAGATTGAGTTTTGAGAATACATTTTCAATATCTCCCTCTCTCTAGCAGGAATAAGAGAAAGTAAAAAAAAAAAAAGAGAAAATAGTAAATTCTACGTAGTCAAGTATAAATTAAGTAAATAATTATGATATCCCGCCCCGTACAAATTATAGAACGCAGAAATGGAAAAAAAACTGGTGTAAAACACTCACAAAACTTTCTCTTACTCTAGTTCTCACAATTATAATTGACAAATTTTATAGTTAGTGTAGTAAGTTTAATGAAATTTGTCAAAAACTGAAAAAACTGTTAAGTAAAAGCGTACTTCCGGTTCACTAATTTTATTGAAACTCGGAATTTTCCCCATCTATTTATTTCTAATTAATTTTATTTGAATGATAGAATTGTACAATCAACTATGAAAACACTTTAGAGAAAAACATAACCCCACTTCTCTCCTAAAAGTGCACTTAAATGAATTTTTTCCTGAGAATTGTTTCAAATAAAAGTTGTAGCTCTTTGTATAAGTAGTTGATATAACAAGTTTAAAAAAAATCGTCGGAGCCATTTTTGAGAGAAATGCAAAAAATTAAAAAAAAAATCCAGTAATGTGGTACTTTTTCTAGTTTCAACTTTCTATAGTTTTTCGTTTTTGAGCTATACTATTCACGTACATACACATACACACAGACCATTTGCTAAAAACCACTTTTTTGGACTCCAGGGGACCTCAAAACGGATATTTCCGGTGAAAATTCGATATGGAAAATTTGAACGATTACAAACTAAGGAGTAAGGGAAAGTAATAATACAATTTTAAAAGAAATCTATTAAATAAAAAAAAACATTTTTGGCCAGATAATAAGTTCGCTTGTGTTAAATTCTATATTCAGTTTGACATCTTATATTTATTAACTTTTCGTGTTCGCTCATAACACGTTGCCCATTATATTGTATCATATTGGACAACTTCAGATTTAATTCTATTAATATTTTAGACTAGTTTTTATATTAGTTAATTTATTAAAATATTTATATATATATATATATATATATATATATATATATATATATATATGTATATACCATATATCTATATATATATATATCAATTTGTTTTTTAATATGTGACTTTTGTTTAATTAAAATTCTGATAGAGTTTCTAAATATAATCCATTCTTGAATCTTAAAATATCAATGAATAATGGTCGTTTTATTTTCATCAATTTCTCTAATATACTTATTTAATCAATATACACTTGCCTTGTAATTAGTATTAATTAAGACATTGTGGAAATTTTTGGGGGGGGAGATAACAACTATACAGGAAGTCATTATGGAAGCTAACCTAAATATTGCCATGGTTTTATTCGGGTAGAAATATTCTTCATTTACTTTCTATGATATTGTCGTCACTTCCTTGACAATTACATATTAATCACTAATTACTTTATTTAAATTAATCTATTCAATAAGAAGTGAGATATTCTCACCCTGTTCGCTATTTTGAAAGAAATATTTTTAAAATACGAGTTGAGCAAATCTTTGAAATTTTTGGTTTGTAATTTTTACTTTCTCTCACTCCTGAAAAGAATATAAACAGGCGATTCACCGGAATTATATGTTTTCAGGTCCCCTGAGTACAAAAAGAAATAATTTTAGTGAATGAACTATATATATATGTGTGTGTGTGTATATGTGTGTGCATGTTATCATAAAATTTAAAAAACTAAAAATCGCAGTAAGCTCAAACTTGGTATATTACGTTTAGGTAATTACTGACACGAATGTTTTCGGCCAAAATCCATCAACCGGAAGTGCGTTTTTACTGAATAGTTTTTTTTCCCATTTTTCGCAATTTTCTCAAAAATTGCTTCAAAAGTGTCTCTAAACTTGCTGCACTATGTACAAAATTCCTTATAATTTGAAACATTTTCCTTATATTTAGAGTAAAGGGAAAGGTTATCATAATTCTACCCTTTACACAGCAAAAGGTTTCCGTCCCTAGTTAATTGGTGTAAACCAAGGGAGAAGGAAGGAATTACCTCAGAGGTAGCGCGCTGGACTAGCAACGCGGAAATCTCGGGTTCGAATCCAGCATGCTGACCTAAGATTTTCTCTTCTTAGATGAGCCTTTACAACTCATTATCCATGATGGGCATTCTTCCCTTCTCATTCCTGTTCCCATTCGGTACTAAGGGTTCTTTAAAGACCGTTCCTATCCATTCGGATATATCAGCCCCTTGTGCAAGCACAAGGTCGTTTTACAAGAGAAGGATGTCACCACCAGGTGCAAGGCCTTCCCGTGGCAGAAGTGCCACCCCGGGCACACTCCCACTAGGTCCCACAAGAAGGTAGGTTAAGTTTGCGCCGAACCAACGCATGGAAGCCAACAAAAGCTGGCCGCCACTACCAGATCGTAAAGAATGCTAACTCTACTTTAGCTCCGGTGGGCGCACCCCCTAGCGTCGGGCACTTCCTATGGCAAGAGTATTAATTTATATTGCGGTATGCCCATCCGCTCAGCTCATGACCCGAAGGACAGCGGAACTATTGGTTAACCAACGGCCACTTCGAATCCGACCTCAATTGCAAGCAATTGGGCTCGGAAAGCCGCTGCTTGCGCTCGTATTTCAGTACTTCGCTATATTATCTATACCGGCGTGACCGATCGCAAGCCCATGGTCTTACCACTTGCCATCTACTGACTTAGGGGTCAGGGTATAGTATCCTAGGAACCAGGAACCTATCGGCCCAAGGGGAATGAAAGGAAAAACAAGGTAGGAAGGAATGTGAAGTTGGACAAGGTATCCCCAACCTGGGGAACCAGTGGCTGATTGCATCTCACCGAGATGGGCGATGGTGGCGCCACGTACCTACGCCTGAAAAAGAAAAAGTTAGAAAATGGTAAAAACAAATTTTTACAATTCCAGCCATTTTCATTAAAAAATTATAAAAAACTTAATATGTTCCTAAATAAGGAAGTCCATGATGAGCAGTGTTGTCTGTAGCTAGAGAACACTGCTTTGGAGGCCGGTAGTGCACTGAGAAGGCTCCGAGGGGCAATATAGGATCTTTCAAGACGCAGTGCATACCCCCTTTAAATAATAAATTTTCTAGACAAGTTATGTGAACATCACCACTTTGAGACATTATGCCAATGTACCAATAAAAATTTATCAAAATTATAATTATCAACTACATCCTAGTTTACATAATGAGAGGGGTTGGTGTTATATTTCCATTAAGGTCCCTATAATAATAATAATAATGATTATAAACCTTAATGCATGTGTAATTAATATTCTTTTTAGGTCTCATTAATGGTTTGCTTTTCGCCAACCTTTTAAATAATATTATATCTCATCCTTATTTAGAAACATATTAAGGTTTTTTTTTAATTTTTTAAGGAAAATGGCTAGGAATTGTAAACTTTGTTTTTACCATTTTCTACCTAATGAATATCATAAATATTAAAACTTCCCTAACTTTTCATATTATTAGGACTTTCCCTTACAATGGTAAGAGGAAGCAATCGTGCCAAATTTTTGAATTTAACAAAAAAGAAAAATCGCAGGAAGCTCAAACTGGGATCCCATTTAGGTCCTACCACACGCCATCGGATACTAGGCTTTCGATCAGAATCCATCAACTGAAAGTGCGATTTGCTGATTTTTTTTATTTTATTTTTCGTGACATTTTTGAAAATGGTCTCCAACGATTTTCATTAAACTTCGTATACTATCTAAGAGGGGTTCTGGTGAACTTATCAATTAGTTTTAAACTTTAACCGCCGCTACAAGCTTTGATGGATGAGACAGAGGTCACTATCACATATGTTTGTTCATGTATACATGTACAATACCTAATTGTATTAAAATTGCAGCAAGAGAAAGTCGGGTGATTGTTTCACGTCTGATTTTTTTAAATTCATATTTGTGAGATCTTTGCACGAAATGATGATCACGCTAGTGAATAAATTAAGTCAGCGTAAATAAAATATTAAAATTTAATATTCTATCTCATAAAATTCGAAAAAGTTTTTTTAAACTTAGAAGACAGATTCCTAAGGCATAGTCCAAAGGCTAGCACATTCGCCTTTGGTGCAAATAAGCATCACTGGTTTCCTTACAGCGCCCATCTCAAAAGGCGTTGAACTTAACAACATGAAAAAGAGTGGGAAATTACAATAAATTATGGACCTGGTAGTGAAGGACAGATCATCGTCTGGCAGGTCGTAACCTTCATGTTATTTATTTGTTCGAAATGTGGATGGGTTTGCAAAGCTGGAAAACATGTGGGATTTTATCCGTCGCAGCATGTTTATTTCTTCAACAGAAACTTTGAGTTGAAGCCAACTCTCTGACGAAGAATAAGACTCCGAAACCGGTCAGAAACAAGCAAAATAACGTCGGATAAAATCTCAGAATTTATTTGATTATTTTTCAAATATTCCAAAATTTCTTAGGCCTTTTGCTCTTTCAATATTCAAAGAATTGTAACTAATACTTAGATTATTCCAAAATAAAAATCCTGTTAAGATGGCGGCTGTTCAGGATTCGTGATTATTGCATTGATTCTTGAAGTCCAAAAGCATTCAATTCCTATCAGTTTCAAGAACTTACATTTGATATTTTTACTTTAAATGGACTAGATACTTATTGCACATTCGTCGCTTAAAATCCTTGACAATTGGATGATAATGTCCAAACCCGGTTACACAGAAAACCATTTATTATAGGTAGGAGAAATTTCGGAGGATCTCGAAAATGGCTACTGACACCACTAAATATATCGATATATCCTGACTGCTGATAATATCTGGGATTTTTATCTATGTTAGCAGCCTTAGTTTGACTTCGGATTTCCTCCGCGGAAAGTGTCTGGTTCATCTGTTTCTTCATCAAGCTCATTGATTTCCCTACAAAGTTTAGTAACGTGATAGAAAACTTCTTTAGTGGAAGTCAACGTTCAGCACGAACTTGATGGACAGATTATGGAATGGAGGAAAATCCGTAATCTGCCAGTATTAATCAAAATAAGCATGAAATGATGTATAAAATCCCAAGTACTATCATCTTATCAGCGATTTCTTGTTTTTTTTAATTGTGTTCGTTACATCTTGTTCCGACCATTCACTATCCGAATCAAACTATTTGTGCATTATACTTGGTACCAGTAAAATACAACAGAAATACACAAGCACTTACCACGTATTATTCAAAATCAGGGAATGACTAAAAAAAAAGAGGCAATGACTTCCGCACAACAGAATAAGAATCCCCAAAAAAATGGTGTTGCTGCGTTCTCCCTGGTAACTGCCGGAAATTAGCTACTAATCTTTTCTAAAGTTGTTTTCTCGTCTTAATTCAGTGATGGATTTTCTTCTTTTCTTTTTGAAAAAGAAAAAACTAACTTTGATTTTATAGTTAATTCATTAATGGTGTTTTACGAGTGTAGGTTAAATGTGGAGCATAAATCCCCGCATAAGTAATTAGCATACAATAACTCTTGCATAATAATTAGATTAGACTAATGCTATGCCAGAGTGTTCAAGTTTTGCAGAAATTACTATTATTTATAAATTCTTAAGACTTATATTTACATTTGATTAATTTGTAAGTTTGTTAAAACTCATTACTGCTTAATCACCATCCTTTTTATTTCCCTTTATGAAGGTAATTAAGCAAAGAGACAAATGGTTATAGTTTTAATTTTAGCATAATACATTTATGAATACAATTTATCGACATAATCCCCTACTATATTTCTTCACTTGTCTCATCCCTCTTACAGGTTTTCAAGCTGGCACTAAAAGTATTCTTTGTCTTGAAATATGAGCCAGTTTTGTTTACATTTCTTTGATGCTGTGAAACTTGACACCATATTATAATGACTCGTAGATAGAAGGGGCGACTAAATAAAAATAAATCTGATGGTGCGTGACTCCGCGGATATGGTAGATCTTTCAATCTAAATTCATTTTATTTTCTCTTGCTTTGAGATCGTGTCGAATTTTCAAAAAATCTCAGAATGAAAAATGTCGAACTTTTATTGGGAAATATATGTTTTTAAAGTCCCACGACATCTATCCAAAAAAAAATTCAGATTTGCAAACAAGTTTTTCTGAACTAAATGGAAGCATGGATGTCATATTGTGTAACCAACCACTTCAACCTGAAAGTAATATTTATGATGTTAAAGGCTCTCTCTACCTATGCGATAATTAAGGGCAACTAAATGTTTATTCTTACTAAGGAAATAGCTCTTCAAATTATCAATAAAAAAACTCTTTTGGTTTAAGCATTGGTTTTCTTTGGCAATGATCTATTCCCACGGCTTTGAGGGTTGCCTCGTTGATCTTCCAAACTTTTTAGTGAATCTCTTTTCGAGCAGTCACTAAACAGAGCGGTCATGTCTGAAAGTTTTCCTTTATACAGTCACTAATTTGTGAATGTAAAGATTGCGAAACGACCTCTTTTCATGATAAATTTAACTTCCTTGAACTGCGTTGGTTTTTCAAGCTCCGAGGGGAACTTCTCTGTTTCAACCATAGGCTCTGGTTAAATAGACTCGACGAAGAAAAGGGTTCTCTTTGTAACTATAATGTTCGTAAGGATATTTACCACTTTCTGGGTGAATGTTCTCTACTCTCTGAGTTTCTACGAATTTATTTGAGAGATCATTGGATTAGCGTCTGGTCAGGTCCACCCTCACCCTCTGCTACGCTATGCTCGCCATGTCTGGAAGGTCACGTATCACTGGCTTTCTGACATTTGATTCTTACTCTAGGTAGATAATTTTAGTATATTTGATCATTTTAATTAAATTGTAATTTCATTTTTTCCTTATTTTTCCTTTTTCAACAAACGTTATTTTTCTCTTTTGGTTTCTCTTCTGGATGAGTTCTGTTTTAATTTAATTTAATTTTAATTTTTTTATAGTTTAATTTTAGTAGACTAATTATTGTTTAAATTTTATATTGTTTATTTTTTATTATTTACTTATTTTACTTATTATTTATTTATTTACTTATTTTTCTTTAGTTAGTTCATGCAGTAAACTCTGGCAGACGGCAATTGCCATTGCCTATATATTATTTTTTTTCATAATTGTACCGTATTATTCTTAAATAAAAATATTATTATTATTATTATTATTGACCTCTAAGGATACCGGAAGATATTTGGGATTAGTCATCGATAAGAAGTTGAGCTTTGGCAAGCAAATTCAGTATGCAGCGGATAAGGCCGCGAAGGACACTGCTGTATTGAGCCGGTTGATGACAAACGTTGGCGGTCCACAGGCCAGTACGCGCCGAATACTAATGAGCGTGACCCACTTGACACTAGTCTATGGAGCCGAAGTGTGGGCAGGTGCTCTCAACAAGGAGGCGTATAGGAAAAGATTAGCCAGGGTACAGAGGCTGGGTGCATTAAGGGTTGCGTCTGCATACCGCACTGGGTCCGAACCAGCAATTATGGCCATTGCCGGAGTGAACCCCATTGCATTCCTTGCAGGGAAACGTAGAAGATTGTACGGGAAGAGGGCAGAAGGAAAAACAGAAACTCTCCTCAGGGAAGAAAGAAAAAGAACCTTCCGCAATTGGCACGCTTCCTGGGAGGGCGATCATTAGGGTCGATGGACAGCCAGGCTGATTAAGGGAGTTGAGGAATGGATGAGAAGGCCGCACGGGGAGGTAGACTTTTAACCGCACCCAACCCCTGAGCGGCCATGGATACTTCAGAGCGGCGTACCTGAAAAGGATGGGGTAAGCTGAGGAGGAGGAGTGCCTCTACTACCCGGGATATAAAGATGATGCCTCGCACACCTTTTTTTGCGTGTGACCGGTGGCAGCGTTTGAGGAGGGACCTAGAGGTGGTGATAGGATGGCAGACCCCAGACACGCTGGTAAAGGCGTTGCTATCCAGTAAGAGAGACTAGCTGCCGTCTCACGGCGACATACGTGAGGGGAATTCTTATTAAAAAGAAGCAGGACCTGGAGGAGCAGGAAAAGAGGAACCCCTAGGGGGTTAGGACATAGGCCTAGCCTGATGTAGTGCTGGAATCAGCGAATTCAGGCTAGGTCCAAGCATAGGGGGGATGTTTAGCCGGTAGTCTCCGGGAGTCTGGCACGGCGTGCGTAAATGCATTTCATCACCAAAAAAAAAAAAAAAATTATTATATGTTTATTCAAATTCCAGATATTTGTCAATTAAAATTGTGATATTTGCATAACAAAGAGAGTTCTGTGAGTACTTATTTCAAACTGGACTTTTTTCTATAATTACAAAAAGTGGATTACTGCAGTATATGTATTACAAAAATAAATAAATAAATTCTCAATAAATAAATAAATAAATATTCAATAATAAAAAATTCACACAGGTGTAATTATATTTGCATAAATTTATGTATGTATCTGTACGTGTGTTTGTGTGTGTGTGTGTGTGTGTGTGTGTGTGTGTGTGTGACAAAATTAGATGTTATTTTAATATTCTCTATTTGAATAAATAGTTAAATAATCTACATAATATCATAAATCAAGCGAACAAATTGCGTCAAATAAATATTGCAAATGATTTGGGACTTCTTAAAAATGAACGCCAGCCTAAATTAGAATTGTTTTGCATAAACGATTTTAGACAATCTTTGAACACCTACATCTAGAATATATTTTTATAGAATAAATTTAAATATAACTAAGACAAGATTATGGGGGCAGGGTTGGTAGTGGTTGATTATATATATACCATTTTTATTTAATTTGTTATTTTATACCCGTGCTTATTATATATATATATATATAACGATTTACAAAAGATTATGCAAATCAGTAATTAAGTGCATTCCAGTTTATAACAACCTAATTGAGTGGGTGTGGATAATTCTTTTTTTATTTATTAAAATGAACCAATGCGTTTCAATAACATTATTAATTCAGTACTTTCACTAATTTTGTTTGAAAAAAAAAATCTGGTGTGAAACACTCACATAACTTTCTCTTACTGGAGTTGGCACAGATTTAAGCGAAATATTTTTTCAAACATATACAATTTTCTACCAAATGTTTGCTTGTCTTCAATTTTCCATCAATTTTGGAGAATTTAAACTCAATAAAATGATTTTTTTTTTTTTTTTTGAGGGAACCATACACTCTTCCTACCAGAGAACTTCTTTAAAATGAAGTTTCTCGGGAAATAAGATTTTCAACAGAAGTGATAGGTCTCTGTTTTCATAGTTATGCATAAAATTTGTCCGTATTTTTATGGATAAAATCGTACAAAAACTGAAATGACTTCCGGCCAACCTTAAATGAATGAAATGTTTCAAATAAAAGTTGTAGCTCTTTTTATGTGTAGTTAATGTAGGGGTAGTGAACCCCCACCACTCATCCACACTAGCGAGTGAACCCCCACCACGCATCAGAGAGAAAGAGCCCCTCTCGAGAGAGAGGAGGAGAGGCCAGTTGGATATATATACGAGAGACAGAGTCAAAAAAAACATATTCTGTTCACAGTCTCACACTTGAATTGAACATATCGTTTCAGCCAAGCTACAAACGCTAATTTTTCACAAACGAAAAATTACTTCAGGAGGGGGGATGATGTAGGGGTAGTGAACCCCCACCACTCATCCACACTAGCGAGTGAACCCCCACCACGCATCAGAGAGAAAGAGCCCCTCTCGAGCGAGAGGAGAGGAGAGGCCAGTTGGATATACATACGAGAGACAGAGTCAAAAAGAGATATTCTGTTCACAGTCTCACACTTGAATTGTACACTTCGTTTAGCCACGTCAGTCAGTCTGTTCAGTTCTTGTAGTGTAAAGTATACAGTCCTTGGCAGTCAGTCATATACATATATATCAATTATATATCTTATACCGATATTGAGGTGTTATTTATCTATCAACATCTACAACCAACATCTCCTCCCACAACTATTACATTAATATATCAAGTTAAAAGAAATTCGTTGTAGTCATTTTGAGAAAAATCGACAAAAACTGAAAAAGCCATTCCAATAAAGTGGTTACATCCGGTTGAGGAAGTTTCTGTCGGATCCCATGAAGATAACCAACCGGAATGTCAAGTATGACTTTCTGCGTTGTCTCGTTTTTGTGCAATGTTGTTCAAAAATACACACACAGACAATTCAGAAGACCTCAGAAGACTCAGAAGACCTTAAACATTTATATTTCCGTTAAAAAGTCAGTTTCGAAAATCTGACACGATTGCCATATTTCCTATTACTGGGGAGTAAGTGAAAGTAGAAATCGGTTTTAGTAGAGGGGATAGAGCTATCGATGGTATAGTTTTACACTTTATTGTGTTATGAATTTTATTGATTGTAAATATAAAGAAGAGAATTATACATTATTTTTATCGACTGCAAATATGCCTTCGACTTTAGCGAAACTTTTTGAATTAGTTAAATAGCAAAGATCTTAAGAGTGATTAACAATTTTATAAATGGTAATCGATTATAAATATATTTATCGATGGAAATCAAGTGATGTGGGAAAATTAGTGTCACTTCTAGGCTTGTTCTAAGGATAAATATCTAGCCTTTTATTGTTTAATCTCTTTACTGCTGGTTTATTCTACTTGTCTTCCTATTCATAAAAGCCAAATTTAATATGTCCATGCTGACCATCTCCACACTGCTTTTAGCATGTTCTTTCATTACGCCACTCTTTTCTATTATTCTGCCTCGTAGAGAAATTTTTTTGCGGAAGTTAGAATATACCGAGATTGACATTTCCTGGAGCCGGAAAACCCATTTCTTCCAATCCTCTCCCTAGCTGTTTCTAAGGATAGACTCGTTCAACCTCTTTCGACCATTAAGTGGAGTGGTGTAAAATTGAGAATAACCTCTCCCAATTAAAATATAAAGTTCTTAGCAATATTAAAAAAGTTCTCTCTTTTGTTCGTTCCTAAATATATATTCAATTGCAGACCAACTTCATTATCTCAAACTTTAGTTTGATAAGCGACTGACCTGGAATCCCTTTTCTCGATGAAGGCTCCAAACAGTCATAACAAAACAAAAGACAATTCCCATTATTAGCACTACTCATACTAATTTAAAACTACGAGGGTCATTCAATAAGCAACGAGACAAATCGCTGTACCTCAGAAACGGTTTGTTTAATCAATACAATAGTTTCAGTGCGTAAATTTGGGTCCTTGTACTTCATATCAGCTGTTCGAGAGTAAGTAATGCCTATTTATTCAGGCGAGCTTAACGTCCAACTACCAAATTAGGTGTCGTGGACGGGGGCGAAAGCACTTACTTTATGTTCGAGAGTATTTGGTAAGCATAACCTCAAATGCATTAGGTTAACAATGGCGAGTCCGTCTAGCATTGCACCTCGGAAGAGCAACGCTCAGTAATTAGATTTTCAGTTGCATAGGGTATCAAAGGTAGCGAAATCCACGAAAGAATATTGAAAGTGTTCGGGAATAATTGTTTGAACCGTTTGAACGTTTACAAATGGGTAGAATAGTTTAAAAGATGCCGTGTAAGTGTCTGTGACGAGTAGCGAATTGGACGACCGGTTGAAGTTGGAACTTCCCCTCCCTCGAATCTCGCGTAACATTATTTACCTCTGCCCATAACATTATTCAGAATAAGCTGTAGTTCAAGAAAACTTGTGCGAGATGGGTTCCAAGACAACTTACGGACGCCCACAAAGAAAGTGGGGAAGGAGATCCTTCCACATAACCTTTACAGCCCCGACCTAGCCCCATCGGACTTCCATTTGTTTGGACCCCTTAAAGAGGCTTTACGTGGGAAACATTTTCAATCCAATGAAGAAGTTTAACATCAGGGTGCAGGGTTTCGAGATCAACCCAAAGAATTTTATGCCAGAAGCATACACGAATTAGAAGAACGATGGGCCAAGTATATATATGTAGCTGGGGGAGTATGTTGAAAAGTAGCCAAAGTTTTGTATTGATTATATAAATCGTTTTTTTGAACTACCGCGATTTGTCTCGTTACTATTGAATGATCCTCGTACAAAAACTTTAAGGAACTGTAAAACGAGCCAGTTTTAATAGAAGCCACTTCCTTCAATCGATAAATCTAGAATCCACGTCTAAGCTCCTTGCTTTGTCTCCAGTTGCAAAGCCACGCTAATCTCTAGATTCCCCTTCAGCCATGAACTAGCAAAATACAGAAATAATAAATTCAACACAGCCCTTCATTCCATCGCGATACTTTCGTTCACATCCTCTCGTCAAGCTTCCTATCTGTAACCCTCCATAAACCCTTTAAATAGAATGGTGGTATCGGTAAATAACCATTATTCACGTCACCAATCCTCCTCACTTTTATACTCACATATCTCTTTCTATGTGTTACAATGTAGTTGTGAATAAAAACTCTTTTATACATTTTTTTTAATTTCAACCAACATATTTTAAAACATTACAAAAATCTTCTCCAATTAATATACTTCAAAGGTCAAAACCAATTTTCAGGCTCATTACAAGGCTATTAAAAGTAATTGCAACGTATATATCTTTAAAATAATTATATAGTATGTATGGGAGAAGTTGTTTGTGATAAATATCTTTTCGGTTGTGGGAACGAACCATCAATAATTATAAGTTTTCACGCTACAAATGTCTATTAATATATTCGGGAAAATTCAAATAACCTATTATCTGAGAGCTGTATACAGCGCAATTTGGAATAAAACACTTCTTCGCTCGTTTGAGAAATTGCTTCCCAAATAATTATGCAGTAAGGGTTCTTGCTATTATCATTCCCCGTTCTTTATTTTATAATGCCTTTTAGTTATTTTTAGATTAAACGTGTTTGCACAAAGCGATGCAAAGAAAATAATATATAATACTACTATATATATATATATATAATGTACTAATAGTAAGAGGCGGCGAGATTAAAAGTGAGACAAATCGATTTCAGTGTTTGATAAAACATCTCCTATGAGACCTTCACATTGCCTTCTTTAATTATAAGTTGCAGATACAAAGTTTTAAGAATATCGACTCCTTTTCCTTCTTACATTTCTTATTTATTTGTCTCTTTCTAAATTTGCTTTAATATTTAGTAATACGTACAATAATGTTTAAGTTTAAACAGTATTATTGTTTGTTTTATTAATCATAGTGAACATATTTATACTTTCGCTAATCGATTCGAGATTCGAGATAATGCATTCGGAATTAAGTTTTGAGTTCTGTTAAGATAAAAGCCATATCCCTAGAAATATCACTCAAAAAAGTTATAAGAATTAATAATATTAGTAGAAGATAATAATTTATTAAAAGCCGGTCAAGAAACAGTCACATTATTATAACTTCAGGATCCCAAAGCGTAACCATCCCCATTCAGATGCCCAACATCACTTCTCAGCCAAGCTTGCACTCAAATTCAAAGGTAACGTACCAAATCCAGAAGGTGATTTTTTTTTCAAACATTTACGAATTAGCCATCCCAGCGTTGGTAGGTTTCATGGATCCTAGGTGAAATGGTTCTAGGACTGAAGGCTTGGTGACCATCGCCTTGAAGATAAGGAGAGGCGTGTAACGAAATGTAATGAGAAGGGACTGAAATTTATGCTTTGAGTGGGAAGTGAGCCTAGATAGTAGTAGAGTACTGACGGATTTATTGATAAATAATTGTTATCGTACAGCCATGCCTCTAAGCAATTGCTACATAAAAATTTTACTTTGTATCTATTTCTTTTTATTTTTAAAAAGGCGCGTCAACATCTACGATCATAGGTGCCCGGAGCCTTCTCGGTGCACTGCCGGCCTCTGGACAGTGTTATCTAATTACAGACAACACTGTCCATCACCAGACAGTGAGCCGTAGAGGCTTCTAGAAAGAATAAAATCTAAGGGTAGCACAGCTGGACTCGAACCCGGTACCTCCGCGTGTTAACCACTTAGCTTATTCCCTTCTCTTTCTTTAGACTGCATTCTGATAATTTATCTTTATAATTCTATCAAAGCTATATTTCTTTCTTTAAAGCACATTATCCGATTAATGATCTAAGTGTTTGTACTCTTTTCTAGTTTGCTTCACTGTTGGAAATATATCTGCTTAATGTGCATGTGCTGACAATAAATGCTTATTGCGTGTTTCAACTGTATTTCTTCTTTCTGAATGTATCCCTTAAATGGAATGCACTATAAGAACTAGATTTCTAATTGGTTAACTTCAATTAATCTAGCCCTAAATAAACCTGGTGCCCAACATTTCTTTCATTTATTTCAAGTTACAAAAGCTTAATTCTTGTTCATAACTATAGTCAATCAGTGGCCAAGAAAATAAAAATTTAACTGCGATTACACAGTATGTACCTAATGTATCTAATGTACCACTTTAGTATAATATGTGGTTTTATCGCCTGCATAATAATAATAATACACATTTGAAGAATGGAAGAATTCCAAATTTGAAGTCAAATCGGATTACGGGAAAAGCGATTTTACAGAATCATTTTGATTTTTTTTGTTGTTGTAATTTCTTCGAAAATGGTTACAACGATTTTCTTTAAACTTAGTAAAATGCTTAGTGCATAGATGGAAATGTATCAATTTTATTTGAAATATTTCTGAAAAAATTGATATTTTTATGGAGATTTTTGGAGATTTGTCAATTTAAATTTGCATAAGCTTTCTTCGTTTTGACATAGAGCACTCTACAAAAGGCCGCTCAAGTATAAAAGTATAATCCTCACCAGCATTTTCATTGCCAGCCCTACTAAACATTGTAACTTTGCAATTTTAAAGAAAAATTTCTGGATTAAATTTGTTTTGATTAGAATAAGAGAAAGTCGTGTGAGTGTTTCACACCAGATTTTTTTACTTTCTCTTACTCCTAGTAAGAGAGGAAGTATTGTAATCGTGTCAAATTTTCGATATCGAGTTTTTCACCGGAAATATCAGTTTTGAGGTCCCCTGAGTCCAAAAAAAGTGGTTCTTAGAAAATGGTCTGTGTGTGTGTGTATGTGTATACGTCAACAGCATAGCTCAAAAACGAATAACCGTAGAAAGTTCAAACTTGATATTCCGTTTAGGTATCCCCATGGAATCTGACAGTAGGTCATCTGTCAACCTCGGAAATATCACTTTACTTGTTAATTTTCTCAAAAATGGCTCTGACGATTTTCTTTAAACTTCTTATATCAACTACACATACAAAGATCTACAACTTTTATTTAAAACATTTCTCTGGGAAAATTCATTTAAGGGCACTTATGGAGGAGGGGTGTGGTTAAGTTTTCTCTGAAGTGCTGTCATAGTACATTATACAATTCTATCATCCAAACAAAATTAATTAAAAATAAATAGATGGCCAAATATTCCAAGTTTCAAGATAATTAGTGAATCGGAAGTGCGCTTTCACTGAACAGTTTTTTTTTAGTTTTCGACGAATTTCATTAAATTTGGACGCAAACTATAAAATTTGTCAATTATTATTTAGAGAACTGGATTAAGAGAAAGTTGTGTGGTTTAAGGTGACATCTCTACGTAATGGAGCTCATGCCGGATCCATTTTGTAGTGTCTGTGAGACAGAGGAAGAAACACCCATCACTGATTGTCTGGGTTGTGAGGAATTTAGGTTCAGGACCTTTGGTCGGAATAGGATGTCTATGGAAGAGCTTAGTCTGTTTCCGCTTAAGGTTATTGTCCGATTTATTCGGACTGCGGTGAATCTCAGATGGATTAGATCCGGGTCTGGATTTTTGTTCTAGACCCGGTTTGTTGTTGTTTTTCTTCGGGTAGCTATATGGGCCCAATGAGGCTTTGGATAGCGTAGGGTTTGGTCCCTCCCCACAGACAAATAATAATAATAATAATAAGAGAAAGTTGTATGAGTGTTTCACAGCAGATTTTTTTTCTTTGGTTTCGAATTTTTCTCGCACTATCTAAAACTTTATCTTTTTTATCTCTACTTTAATTATATCTTTCTAATATATCTTGATTATAAATATCATATAGTTCAATATTGTTAATTTATATTCAGTTTCAGTGCTAGATATAGCACGCTGTAGGATTATCCTTCTCAGCAATTACGTGATTGTTCATTCGACCATTATTCTAGATGTGGGTCAAGGTACAATCAGGGAGTTGGGATTGTCAGTTCAGACAGGCTTAATGACTTGCTACAAAACAATTTGTTTGGTTTTGAATAATCAGCTTTATTATCGATCTTAAAAAAAAAAAACAGTACAAAAGCATCCTGCAACGAAGACATTATTTCTGTATCAGTTTTGTATATACATACGATATACAATTTATTGCATTCTCTTACTTCTCTAAGAGGAAGTACTGTGAATGAGTCAAATTTTTCAATATCGAGTGTTCGCCGGAAATATGCGTTATTAGGTCCTCTAAGTCCGAAAAAGTTTTTTATAGAAAATTATCAGTGTTTGTATGCATGTGGTTAACATGACTGAAAAAAAAAACGCAGAAAGTTCAGTTATATCATTGAGTGCGATGGTTTTGATCAAAATCGATCCGCCGGAAGCATTTTTCCTGAAAATTTAATTTCAGAGGGGTTTTGGTGAAGAGTTAGGGTTATGTTTTCCTTTACAATGTTATTTCAGTTGATTCTACGATGAAATATGAGGCCAAAATTTCGAGTTTGAAAAAAATCTATTCACCGAAACTGTAACGTTACCGTTTTTTTTTTTTCTGTTTTCCTCGATTTGAAGCAAGCTTTCGATCGAGTATGGCACCCGAGTTTGCTCTGGAAACTTAAGGGTATCCTCCTATTTACCTGCTATCTTATCCTAAAATCCTAATTGACAGACCATTACTTCCGAATACAAGACGGACCTCAATCTCTCCTATCCATAAAGCCGAAGCGGGCGTCCCGCAAGTCAGTATCCTCGATCCCATTCTGTACACAATATACACAGCAGATATCCCAACCCATCCAGAAACTGTTCTCCTCACCTATGCAGACGGCACCGCAATTCTATCCACTTACCAAGACCCAGTAATAAGCACATAGAAATCTCCAAACCATCTCTTTTCCTTAGAAAAATGGTTCAAAAAAATGGTATATCAAACTAAATGAAAATAAATCCCAAAATATTACATTCACCCTAAGCCGCATCTTTCTTCCACCAATCTATTACAATTTAATGCCTATCCCACCAACTAATGTCGCCCGCTACCTTGGGTTGTTCTTAGACAAAAGATTAAACTGGAACCCCCACCCACGACTGAAAATAATTGAACTCAACAAACGCTATCGATTATTGAAACGATTACTGGATAACAGATCTAAACTGTTACTGCACAATAAAAGACTTAAAACCCATCTATACTGGACGTACGGCATTGAGCTATGGGTTTCTACAAAACATTCCAACCTCCAAAGACTACAATCCCTTCAATCTAAAATCCTTCGCGCTATCGTTAATGCTTCTTTCTATGTTTCCAATCTCACCATCCATAGAAATCTTGAAATTCCTTTTGGCAATCTAGTCGCCCGAATCCGATACAAAAAATTCCATCAATCCCTGCAATCCCATTCTAATCCTTTAATCTACAACTTATCCTCCCGCATTATTCCCGACGACCCTCCCAGGCGCTTTAAAACGCCAATGCCCTCGCAATTTCCTTTCTTCAAGAGATGAGAGCATTTAGCTCAGCTCATAGGAAGTACTACCGCTGAGTAGCTTCTCTCCTCGGAGAATGCATGTGCACGAGTGCGTGCATGTTTATGTGAAGAGCAGCACTATCAGTGTTACTTATAGCGTACAAATCGCTGATGTAGCAACAAAAAAACAAAAACTTTTTCCAATATTTTGCGACTTACTTCAATTACAATTGATATCAACGGATGTCGTTAACTTGGTATATTGAATCGGTGTTAGGCCGTCAGATAATACGTTACTTAGGTGCTCTAGATTTTTTTCCCCCGATTTCATTGTGAATCTACTTTGTTTTGTAATTTTATATCATTACTCAAATCCTACCTATCGTTTTCCTTTTAACTAATTACTGTAGTGATAATTTCTAATTTTTAGCGGAAAATTCAAGTGAAAAATAGAATAATTAAACTTTACTTCAAGGTCACTAGAATGCTGGCTTGAATTGAACAAACTTAGAATTTGATAGTTGTGGTGGGAGTTTTCGTACTACCTGGGGGGACTTATCTCTGTCTATCCCACATCAACATTCTCATTGTCTTACTAATTCCGCTACTATTATGTTCGTAAATTATATTCGTAAACTATTGATTTCTTTTTTTTGTTTAATTTTTAATTGAGGACGAAATTTGTAAAGATATGCACTCTTTTTTTAATCTTACTCAACAATTTGTTGTGGTGGTTGGTTCCGCAGAGCTGGAAAGCATCCAAGAGGACATTTTCCGTGGTAGCCGCTACTTCATGTTGTGGTCATCGGACGCGGTTTTCCGGTCGTTCCCCATCTTCAGGATGCTTCTTCATACAGTGTGCCACACAGACTCGTACAGAACTTAGTTTCACCATTAACTAGGTACCTCAGTTACTGACCCAGTATGTGTAACCTCAGTTAGTGTGAAACTAAGTCTCTGTACGAGTCTGTGTTGGCACACTGTCTGAAGAACGCATCCTGAAGATGGGCGAACGCCCGAAACCGGTCGATGACCACAAAATGAAGCAGGCTACCACGGAAAATGTCTCTGATGCTTATTCAACAATATTATTTTCATTAAAGATACTTTATATATCATCAGATATCCAGTAGGACTTCTATCAGGCCGAAATCTTTCTCTTTAACTCATCCGAAAAAACTCGAAGGTATCAGAACATTTCTGTGGTAACATTCATTTAAGGCGGCTTATATGGAAATGGTGATGTTATATTTTCTTATAAAGTACCATTTCAATTTATTATATATTCTATCATCAATGTAATATTAATTAAAATTTAAATTTGTTGCCAAAATTTAGTGTTTGAAAAAAATCGGTAAACTAGAAGCGTTACTTTGCTGAGTTTGTTTTTCAGTTTTCTACGATTCACTCTATAAATACACCATCGAGTTTCATTAAACATGGGATGTATAAACTACTCAAACAGAGATATATCACTTTTGTTTAAAAATAAACACTTTTTTTTTTGGCGAAAATTGATTTTAGAGGAATTTGGAGGGGGTGGGGAGCTGGAAAGTCATGGTTCCCTCAAAAAAGTTGTTTATTTACCGTAAGAGAAAGTCGTGTACATGACATCACACCAGATTTTTTATAATTTTATAGTTCTATGAAACTATATGGAATATTCCATTTATAGATTTATTTTGTAAATGTTCAACATAAAAATAAGAATTTTTTTAAAAAAAATCGAAGAATGGAAACAGCAACTGTCGTTGTAAGTCTTGGTGAGATAGAGTGGTTGTCAAATAAACCCCTTTCTACCAGTATGAATAAGAAAATTTCTCCGAGTCACAGAAGTGGATCTAGTGTTTATTTATGTATAATGGGAAAGCCATATTATTTTTAGTAAATATTTTTTGTCATTTCTGAATATTTTTCCCCGAGGCAAACCATTTATAGAATCTTAAAAAAAGAATTTCGTCTCCACAACCAATTTAATATTTTTTGCTTATATACGTACGTATACAGGGTGTCCCAAGGTATATTGGATAACGGCTTTTTCTTGGAAACTAAGATAGCTAGAAAAAAACTAAAAAATACGTGTCCCCCCGTAGTTTCCTGTTAAAAATCCAAATTTAATTTGCGAATTTGTTTTGGTGCTTCGAGAAGCGAGATACAGGCACCAACTTCATTTTTTCAAAAGGGGAGGTGTGGTTTTTATTTAAGAAATAGATTTCTCTATTTTTTGAAGAAAAATTTATTTGAATGGTTTCTTTTTTTTTTAGCGATATTTTACAAGTTATGAATGAATTCCTATAAGAAATTTCAAAATGATATTATAACGGTTTTTTGATTGAATAAGAAGAAAAGTACTATTTCATTATAAATTTTACTCCTCATTAATTACAGATCTTGCTCGAACTGCCCCCCCACCATTCGAGATGCATACACATGCTTTTGTACCTTATGCATACTCTGCCAATTGTACCTTATGATCAAAGAAATACATCGCTAATGTGGTCGGAGCCATTTTTGACGTAAAAACGTAAAAAGGTAAAAAAAACAAAACAAGTAAAGTGGAACTTCCGGTTGAGGAATTTTGACAGATGACCTCCTGTCAGAGAAAGTAAAAAGTAAAAACGATATTCTAAAATTAATTTTAATACAAGTTCCTTGTTCACTCTTTCAGATAAAAGGAATCGTTGAAAATTAACTTTTATTATTCAGTTCTATAAAATGTTTACCTCATGTTTTGTTAAATTCTTTATGTAAATCAGTGATGTTTATATGTAAAAAAAATTTTGTCAGTACTTAGTCAATAATGACTCTCATTAAGTCTATATTTATTATTATGTACATACATATAATTAATTAATTAGTGTACATAATATAATGTTTTAATAAGAAAGGAACTAAAGTTAATATAGTGTACATATTAATTTCCGGTTACAATAAACACTTACGTTTATATATCATAAAGGTAAACAATATGTAACAATCTCCAACGAGACCAATATTATGATTATATAACATAATATATTATATGTAAACATATATATGTATGCTATAACAAAAACCGAATTGAATGTACTAAATAGATAACCTAACTAAAATGGTAATAACATAAATAAATGCTTTAAGAAATCTAAAAACCCAAGTGGAAAGAACAGAGTCTATAAATGTTGCCCAGCGGCTATAAACAAAAATGTATGATTGATTTAATATGAATGGATTTGCAATTAATTTTGTAGCCCATATTTTCAGATATCTTAACAGATAAGAATAATTCTTTTCTTTTTTTTTTTAAAACCATCCCTGAAGGGCATAATAATTTTAATTTTATTACACTTCCCGTCACATTATTTTATCCATTAGATATGTAAATTTGAAAGCATTATATTTTCTTAAAAATATTTGATCATTAATATGAAATAAGTTCTTAAATTATTTTTTTTGAAATATTTATTTTAAGGTCATATTGGGTATTTTGTTAGTGAAAGAAAACGATAAACTGAAAAATTATTTGTTTACGTAAAAAGTTTCGCCAGGAAGTCCATAAGCATTTTCAAAAATATGCAATGGTTATTGATTTTTGAAAGATCTATCAACAATTATATTGTGACGTTTATGGGTTATAAATGAATAAAGGTTAGGAGGTAAATCTTGGATTTCTCATGTGAAAGATTGGTTGGCATGAATTTCTTGGATGTAGGCTTGGGAAATGTTTCGTTAACAAACGTAATGTGAGAAAATGTTAAAAGTAATAAATAGTAAAACATTGTAAACGGCTTATTTAATTTTACTATAATTCATTTATCATTAATTAAGGTAATAATTTTGAACGATTATTTTATACAAGGTATTACCAATTACATTTTCCAAGAGTTTTGGTATTTAGTTTCCCTTATACGTGATTTAATGCATGCCCAATTAAGGAAATTGGAATATCGCTTAGCTTTTCTTTTGACTCGTCATCTAAACGCAATATTTTTTACTTTCTCTTACTCCCCTAGTAAGAGGAAGTATTGTAATCGTGTCAAATTTTCCAAATCAAGTTTTCACCTGAAAACCGGTTTTGAGGTACCTTGAGTCTAAAAAAGTGGTTTCTGTTTGTGTGTATGTATGTGAACAGCATAATTCAAAAATAAAAAATTGTAGAAAGTTCAAACTTCATATTCCGTTTGGGTATCACCCCGAGTGTCCAACGGGTACGTTAAGTGTCAAAATTCCTCAACCAGAAATACCATTTTACTGAATATTTTTTTCACACTTTTTCACAATTTTCACAAAAATGGCTCCAACGATTTTCTCTAAACTTGATGTATCAACGTTGAAATCTTTATTTGAAATATTTCTCCGGGAAATTGCATTTAAGGCCACCTTTGTTGGGAGAGGTAGGGTTATGTTTCCCTCTAAAAGTGGTATCCCCAATAACGCTTGAAACATAACCACAAATTTCTCAGAACATTCCATTCCATTTTTTCAATTAAAAAGTGATATTTCTATAGCTTAAGAATGCGTTCTCTCGTTATCTTCAAAGAAGTCATATCCACATAGCTCCTGTCTTAAGATCCCTATATTATCTTGTCCCATATTACCAGATTTATTATAGTGTTAAACTCAGCTAGTCTTTAGGAAAAACAAATCACAGAATAAAGAAGAATCTACGGGCAACTAGCTGTCGTCCTTAGCCAGCGTATCTGCTGTTTTATTGACGTAGTATCCCGCAATGACGTCAAATACATTTGTATTTGATTGTCCAACCACTTCCAGCATACGTGAAGTTCATTCTTTAATTCCCTCTACCTTAGAACTATGGTCTACTGAGCAAGCAGTTGCATCAATGGTCTCCAGTAAGAAGTAAAATAATACAATCCAATTTCCCAAGAAATACTTAGAGATGATCCTTAAGCAAGAAAGATACAGTTAAGGTACTCAATAGCACTACCATTAATTAGATAAGGAAGTACAAAAAGGTCTGTGAGACAAAAACGCCAGCCAAATACAATAGTTTTCTCCCTAATAATGTACTTAGTATCCTCTTAACACAGGGCTCTGAGGAAAAGAAGGTTAAACATGTAATTTTAACCATACGTGTGGTGAATATTTGACACTTTGTAATATGCCCATTTTGGGGATACACTCACTATTTCTAATCTAGTTCTTCAACATAAATGATAAAATAAAGGCGAAAAACTGACGGAGGCATCTAATTTTTTATCTATAATTTTTTTATTTTATTGTTTATTACTTTTTACTTCCTGTAAGAGCTTCCGGACGAAATTTTGTGATTATGCCAAATTTTTGAAATTCAGCTTTTACCGGAAATACATGTTTTTTTTTAGGATCTGAAAATATGGGCTACAAAATTAATTGCAAATCCATTCATATTAAATCAATCATACATTTTTATTTATAGCCGCTGGGCAACATTTATAGACTCTGTTCTTTCCACTTGGGTTTTTAGATTTCTTAAAGCATTTATTTATGTTACCATATTAGTTAGGTTATCTATTTAGTACATTCAATTCGGTTTTTGTTATAGCATACATATATATGTTTACTTATAATATATTATGTTATATAATCATAATATTGGTCTCGTTGGAGATTGTTACATATTGTTTACCTCTATGATATATAAACGTAAGCGTTTATTGCAACCGGAAATTAATATGTACACTGTATTAACTTTAGTTCCTTTCTTATTAAAACATTATATTATGTACACTAATTAATTAATTATATGTATGTACATAATAATAAATATAGACTTAATGAGAGTCATTATTGACTAAGTACTGACAAACTTTTTTTACATATAAACATCTCTGATTTAGATATATAAAGAATTTAACAAAACATGAGGTAAACATTTTATAGAACTGAATAATAAAAGTTAATTTTCAACGATTCCTTTTATCTGAAAGAGTGAACAAGGAACTTGTATTAAAATTAATTTTAGAATGTCGTTTTTACTTTTTACTTTCTCTTACTCCTAGTAAGAGAAAGTATTGTAATCCTGTCAAATTTTCAATATCAAGTTTTCACCGGAAATATCCGTCTTGAGGTCCCCTAAGTCCAAAAAGGTGGTTTTTAGTACATGGTCTGCATGTGTGTGTGTGTGTGTGTGTGTGTGTGTGTGAACAGCATAGCTTCAAAACGAAAAACCGGAGAAGTTCAAACTTGATATTCCGTTTAGGTATCACCATGGCATCTGACAGTGGGTCATCTGTCAAAATTCCTCAACAGGAAGTTCCACTTTACTTGTTGTTTTTTTTTTTACTTTTTTGCGTTTTTCTCAATAATGGCCCCCACGATTTTCTTCAAACACGTTATATGAACTAGATATACAATGAGCTACAACTTTTATTTGAAATATTTCTCTGGGAAAATTCATTTAAGGGCTGTTATGGGGGAGAGGTGGGGTAAGGTTTTCATTTAAAGTGCTATTTCAGTTTATCAAACACTTCTATTGCCTAAATAATGTTAATTAGAATTGAATATGTTGTTGAAATTCCGAGTTTCAAAAAAATCGGATAACCGAAAGTGCTTTTACATTACCACTTTAGTAAATGACTTTTTCACTTTTCGCGATTTTTTCAAAAATGACTCCGACGATTTCCTTGAAACTTCTTATGTAAACTAAACATACAAAGATCTACAACTTTTATTTATAACATTTCTCTGTGAAAATTCATTTAAGGTCACTTTTGGTGGCAGGGTGGGGTTATGTTTTTCTCTAAAGTGCTATCATAGTTGATTATACTATTTTATCATCCAAACAAAATTAATTAGAAATAAATAGATGGCCAAAATTCCGAGTTTCAAGAAAATTAGTAAACCGGAAGTGCGCTTTTACTGGACAGTTTTTTCACTTTTCGACGAAATTCATTAAATTTGGTGCACAAACTATAAAATTTGTCAATTATAATTTTGAGAACTGAGTGTTGTGTGAGTTGACTGTGAGTTGTGTGAGTGTTTCACACCAGATTTTTTTTCACATATTAACTAAAAAAAAAAATCTGGTTTGAAACACTCAAACGACTTACTTTTATTATAATTAAAATTATTATAATTGTTAATTTCTCTTCAATCTTGCTGCTTTCACTCAAATATAGTTGCCCTTATTTATGAATGGTACTGTAAAGTCTGTAAAGTCATAGTTTTCATTAACCAAATTAAGAATTCCAATAATGCTGTAATTTGCCTTAATGCTTCCTTACACAATTGTGGCGGTAGAATTCTACGTTGAGCTGTATGAATAAGCAAAAATATTTCAAATAAAAGTGATAGGCATAATATGTGTATTAGTATTCATGGGTGCCCGAAGACGCGAAACCTAAGTTAATATGGCTCTTATACCCCACAATAAAAAATATAATAGCTACTCTTAAGAATCTTCCCCTAACCGATCTACCCCAATCATTCCCTTGAGAGTGTTGATCTACCAAATAAGCATTATCTAGTATAATGGGTATGAGAAGGAGAGAACTTGGATTTGTTAGATGAATAAACTAAAAATAATGCTGAATACTGAAAATTGAGAATGTAACACAAACTGAATGGACTTTACACGAATATATAAAATGGTATTGAGAGATTTATACTGAAAGGTTGTTGACGCGTTGTGACTGCTGTAAGTACCGTTGAAAGACTCTCTCGTATAGCTAACACCGCTATATTTAAACAGATTCTCCCACTCTAGTCTGGCCTACACTAGTGAGTGTGACTGTCAATTTTTGTGTGTGTGTGTCTCTCTCTCTCTCTGCTTTAGATCCCAATCTTCGGATTCTTTTACATCTAGTGTTGGCGAAAGTGAGCTAGATAGTGTTGCACCGTTTCCCTAATTTCTTCGTTACAATTTTGACACCAAGGACTTGACGTCCTGCCTACTTTGTGTTCTGGCTACCCAAGCATGTCCCGACAATATACCTACCAGGTTTCAATTGTACCGCATTCAGGGAGAGAAGTTAATTCAAGTCCCTCCCCCCGCCCTGTCTGTTACATTTTATAAATCTATAGGGTAAAGCTAGGAGAGATGACGCGGTACGAGAGAAGACGCAGGCTTTACTTCTCTTGTTTGCCACCCATGGCGTCATGGAAGTTAGTCGAGGAGTAGAGAGAGATCAGAAGCGAACATATTGCAAAATTCTTCAGTTATTTTGTGTGTTCTTCTGTGTTTAGGAACATTTATATGCATCAGCGAGTGTTTTCATAACGTTAATTTTCATAACACTTAGTAAATTTTTTTATACACTATATTAATTGCAATTGAAATGAAAGATTTTCAGCTGTCCTTAAAGTTGGACTCGTAGACATAGTGTTTACGAAGTTTTATGTCGATCAGCCATGTTACCTTCACAGAGGAGAGGTCTACTACCGATGGTGCGTCATCTATACTACCATAGTAGGAGAGACGGCCAAATGTAGTGTATTTGTATTTTTTTTCTGGAATAAATGAGAATGTCCTTATTTTGAAAAATAACATTTTTTTGCAGATAACAGTAGTTGACATATGTTTTATAAGAATTACCTCTTTAATATATCTTCTATATTTTGATACAGGGCATAACTTTGAAATGTCTCCTAGCTTTACCCTATAAAGTTTTTATAAATCTTGTAGCGTGTAGACAACTGTCCTTGTCTCCCCAGTCCTCTATTCTACCATTGTCATAAAACACATAATTCCCTGTTGCAAAATTGCTGGGTGAAGGCTACTACTGACTCGGGACGACAAAACGGTAAAGAGGATCCCCGTCTTAGCTAATATTTTATAAACACATATTTTTTTACGTATAAAAAACACTTGTAAGATAACACTCATTATATTAAAATGTTTCCAGGGAAATCATGGTTAAAGATTTGGAAGAATTATTTGGGTTTTTCTACAAATATATATTTGAATTGCAAAGAACTATTTATTAACGATTTCGAAACGAAATAAAAATCAGATGCCATCTAGATAATTGGGAAACTTTCTTAACTAAACTTTATTAAATTCTATTCTCTAATTCTTTCTTGACATTGTCGTCTCAGACAGCACTTTAACTTTATTTATGCAGGTGTAAACGGATTTTTTTAAAAGTTTTCTCATCTTAACTTTATAACAAGGCATTTTAAAGTAAAACTTTGGGAAACAAATTTTTTTTTTATTTAAATTTTTCTTCCATTGATGGGTTTTATAATATTTCCGTTTTAATATAAAATGATATACAGTTTTATAAATCAAATCAATCGTTAGAACAAAATATAACATTAGATTCTCACATCTCGTACTAATTTAGTGCGATGGACTAGAACTAATCCTATACAAGTTTAGCGAATCAGTTTTTAATGTTCAGATTAAAATCCTCCGTTATTTTGTCGATCCTCCTATCCTATTTTTCCCACTATTCAGTCCATCCACCCATCCGGACATTCATTGTCTCACTAAATCCCGATATAACAAAAAAAATCTCACACATCCCGCCATAGCTTCGCCTTACAAATGGAGATTTGGTGTAATTCTATGTCTAACTCTTGTTTCCATCGTCTCACTGAGTGAGTCAAAAAAATTGAATTATCTTGGGTCTCCTTGTTCTCCTAGTTAATGGTACTTATCGTTGGATCACTGCTATTTGTTGCTGGGTAAACGGATAACAAAGCTGGGAATAAATCCACTAAAAGTATATGCTATTAGAAGAAACAAATGTTCTTCTTACAAACGACTACTAAGTTATTATTGCAAAGATCAGTATATGAATACAAGCATTTTTTATATGTAACTATTAAACAATTTTAGAAAGTAGTATAAGAACTGTTGAAAGACTCTCTCGTATGACTAACGGCGCTGTATTTAAACAGATTCTCTCACTCTAGTCTGGCCTAAACTAGTGTGTGAGACTGCTCATTTTTGTGCGTCTCTCTCTCTCTCTGCTTTGGAACCCAACTTTCGGATCCTATTGGCGAAACTGAGCTAGATAGTGTTGCACCGTTTCCCTGACTCCTTCGTCACAATTCTGATACCAAGGACCTATAATTAATTGCCCCTATAATTTATATAAATTTGATTCAGTCTTTTTTGACTGATAGGTCAGTTGTAGTGAGATCTAACTTTAAAATGGTTAGGAAAACTGTTTCACATGGGCGTCCTCAGGGCTCCATTTCGGGTCCTCATTTTTGAAATATGGTTTTCGATGATTTGCTTGCGATAGATATTCCGGGTGTTAGCCATAAATTGCCTATGCGGACGAATTAGCTTTGGTTGTGGCTGGAAACAGTAGGACACAGCTGGAATCAAATGCCTCTAGAGCTTTAGCGACTTTAATGTCGTGGTGTTGCTGCAATAAGCTTGAGGTATCTTTGGGTAAAACTGTCGCAATTCTGTTGAAAGGAAACTTGGCAGTCACGCCAAGCCTTCTATATATATTGGATCAAGTAGGCTGAAATGGGCGAATCAGGCTAAATATTTGGGAGTCACATTAGACAGGAAGCTGAATTTTATATCTCATATTAGGGAGTTAAGAACCAAATCAAAAAAGTTAATCGGCCAACTCAGTCAGATTACCAGGAAGGAATGGGGGCCTAAAAAAAAAAAAATAATTTCATTAGGCCTAAACAGTGAAAATCTTGGTCTGTTATTGGAAAATAAGTTTGCTTATGAAGCTTACAGTGAATTTGCGTCCGCGGCACTATCTAGAAGGATTAACAATAGTTGCGTAGAGTAGGCGGAGTGAAAGTGGATTGATTGTATTTATTTATTGTTGTGCATGTTGTGTGAATGCGGTAAGGTTAGGGTTTAGCATTAGTCTACTCGTATAATACTATTAGTATATTAGGTTAGTTTAATCAAGGCTCCCCTGGAATATCGAGTACAGGGGAACTGGCGTGTTTTGGGTTTTGTAAATATTTTAGGAAATTTAAATATTGTATATTTGATCTTTTAAGCAGTAGTCCACGCGTCTATGGATTTGGCAGAATTATATGTTGATTGTACTGTGTATGGGCAGGAATGAGCGCGAGCTCAGGTACTGCCCTCTAGTGGATTTAATAAAATAAAAAAAATACCAAGGATCTAGACGTCCTGCCTATTTTGTGTTGTGGCTACCCAAGCATGTCCAGGCAATATACCTACCAGTCTCAATTGTATCCTATTCAGGGAGAGAAGTTAATTCAAGTGCCTCCTCCCCTGTCTGTTACATTTTATAAGTCTTTTAGCGTGAAGACAACCGTCCTTATCTCTCCAGTGCTTCTCCTTTTCACTACCTTCTAAAATTCCAATCATAACATCCTCCTACCTAAATCAATGAAATTTATTAAATAATTTTATAAAACTACAAATAAAAATAAACTACATTTATAATTTTATAAAACTACAAATAAAAACATACATAAAGTTATATAAAGTCAAACTTTAAGAGTCCACAGGTTTCTTATTAAGTCTGCCACTCCGTCTGATTTCTGTCTTTGCACTCTTTTAAGACCCCTGATTCGCACATATCGAACTTTTTTCCAACGAATAAATCCTTTGTATAAATTCTCCACTAGATACTTTCAAACGATTTACTCTCTGACATTTCCATCTTTGTCAGGAATAAGTTTAGTCACTCTGGAAATAGGCCAGTCTAACCTCTTCCAGTTGTCACTCCCTATGAATACAATTTCTCCTAATACAACTTAGGCCCAGCAAACCTAGATATAGAATTACTGTTTTCTTTTACTTTAACAAAATACCCTTAATATTCAAATATTTTATTGAATATTCATTTTTCCTTTTTTCCATTTCATATTCTATTATATATTCTATTAATACACAGGGTATATTGTAAGTAAATGACAATACTCAAGGCAGTGAACTTGAGACCAAAAATGTAGATACATGCCGCCAACCACAGATTTCTATCTCAACCCGTCCCAGACATATGCCGTTTTAAAGGTTTTTTCAGGAAAACCACGTTTTTTGTAATAAAGGCCCAATTTTCTCTACTTTTACACATTTTTTTTTTCAATATTTGAATACATTTTTGGAAACGATCTATAAGGCTAATGCAATTTCAAAGTTGACAAGTATTTATTTCATAACCGTAATAACAGTTCAAAAACTAGAAATGAAAGAAAATTAAAGTTAGCGACAAAATTTCGAGGATCACTACTCTTCGAAAAAAAAATCCTATAAGCTGCCGAATCTCACAGAAGTTGAGACATTTAATCAGCTTTCTAACGGTATACACAAAACTGCGATTATCTCTTAATTTTGATAATTTAATTGGAATGGAAGAAAAAATTAGTAGAAACCTACAAAAAAAACAGGTCAGTCAAAACTAACGTGATGTTTATTTTCTAATTATCATATCATAAATAAATGAACAATATTTTGATGTAAATTAGTATTTTGATGCTTACAATAAAGTACTTTTTTTTTAATTATAAAAGTTGCTGGAACTTGGCCTCCTCCTTGCAAAACACTCTGTCGAAATCTAGTCAGCACAGCTTTCTTCACATGATTTCCGAATCCTTACAATCAGGTGGTTTCTGCCCTCAATGGTACTCTGTACATTTCCGACTTTAACCTACCCCACACATAAAAATCCATTGGCGTCAAATCTGGGCCTTCACAGGTCCACATCTCCCATTCCATCCAATTTTCATTGAGCCAGTTTGTTATATCTCGTCCATTATGTGCTGGACACCTGTCTATGTCACCATAGCTCTTCTTCGAGTGGCTTCCAGGAGTGCCGTACGTATATCATTCCGAAGTAGATCATAAAAAGCATTTGAATTCAACGACCAGGTAAAAGAACAGGCTGTGTCATATGCTGCCCCACAAACTCCTAACCACACTTTAACATTGAACTCATGCTGGAAGTGGCATTCGCTCATGTCATGTGGATTATAATGAGACCAGAGGTGAGAGTTGCGTGAGTGAAAATACCTGCAGGTATGAATGTCCAAATTACACGATCAGGGAAGTTACGCCTTTCGTTCCACCGTTGAACATACCATTGCCGAAATGCTATCCGTAGCTCCATATTACGAGGCAACAACTCTTGGACAGTAGTTAGATGATAAGGGTGTCTATTGTCTTCCTTGAGAGCTTTAAAAACTGTAAAACTGTAGTGTGGGATATTCCATGCTGATTTGCAGCGCGACGGATACTTGTAGATGGATCATTATCAAAAATATTCAAAATGTCATCTGTCCCTGCGAGCTCGACCAGCATACCCAACAGGCTGTTTTGGAATAAAACCTGCTGACGCGATAAGCATTTTCAATGATTCGTCGGTCTAGATATCTTTGTCGATTTGGGAAAAGAATGCGATATTCTTCTTGTGCTCGGAGACAATTGCCTCTGGCAGCCCCGTACGCGAAAATCATATCAAAGTTTTCTTCTGCTGTGTATAAATCTGGCATTGTATTTCTTGGACTAAACTGAAACTATTAGACAGCAGATTTGCACGATACTGACAATTACTATTATTCACATCAACCAGTAGGTACACAAAGGAAACATAACATAAACTTTAATATGATAATCCTTCATTAAGTAGGGAGAAGTAAACAAGAACTTTGTTCATGTCAGCTATTCCTCAGGTTTTTGCAGGTTTCTACTAATTTTTTCTTTCATTCCAATTGAATTATCAAAATTGCGAGATAATCGCATTTTTGAATATACCATTGGAAAGCTGATTAAATGTCTCAACTTCTGTGAGATTAGGCAGCTTGCAGGATTTTTTTCAAAGAGTAGTGATCTTCGAAAATTTGTCGCTAACTTTACTTTTCTTTCATTTCTAGTTTTGGAACTGTTATTCGGTCTGAAAAAAATACTTGTCAACATTGAAATTGCATTATCCTTATAGAAAATTTAACTTTGTTTCCAAAAATGTATTCAAACATTGAAAAAAAAAGTGTAAAAGTAGAAAAAATGGTGCCTTTATCAAAAAAACTTGTTTCCCCCCCCCAAAACTTTAAAACGGCATATGTCTGGAACTGGTTAAGATAGAAATGTGTGGTTGGCAGCATGTAACTAAATTTTTGGTCTAGTTTCCCCGCCTTGAGTATTGTCATTTACTTACAATACACCCGGGACCAAATCTATGTAAGGTCGGATATATTAAATCTAATAATTCAGCAAATGCATTGACTTGATTTAGATCATCTCTATGTTTATCTTTTAATAACTCACCCAATTCAATGCATAGATTATATTAGATTGAAAACGGTGTGGGTAAAGCCTCATTCCACCTGCAACCTGCATTGAGAGGTCTAATGCATTGCATAACTCTCTTCTAAAATTCCTATCACAACAGTAGTATATATCGCGTATCTATTTCTATGTTATATAAACAACTAAAACAAAAATTAAAAAATATATAGTTTCTTTTGAATGATTACAACTCATCTTACCGAATAACTCCAGAAGTTTTCCTTATTGTTATCTAATATTTCTTTCTATTTTCTTTCCTACTGGGGATATAGTGCAAAGCGAACGCTTTTAAAGTAAAGCATCCCTTTCAGATATATTAAGTAAATTCATGGTCGGGGTCTAGTATATCATAGCGTTATAAATGTAGGCAATATTTATAAATGGTGAGAAAATCTCATCCTCCAATATATTCCTGAGCTTCTTTCTAATCCTTCTCTGGATGATAGCGATCCAAACCGTCAGACGTATTGAAATCTCCTCCATTTCTCCACAAATCTATAAGCTCAATGACATATTAAGCCCGCTTATTAGAGGCTTACAGAACCACCTCATCCCAAGTAAAGGAATGTCGAGAGGCATTGTCGAGACTCTCGAGGCTCAACAAGGTACAGCTGATATGGTGCCTGGACATGTAGGGATTTAGGGTAATGAGACCGCTGACCATCTGGTCAGGAATGGGGAAAATACTCCGTTCATTGGTCCAAAGCCTGTCCTGGGGATAACTGGCGGAGCGATTCGTGCGGCGATTAGAGAGTGGTATCGCATTAAGCGCAAAGAGCCCTGGAGGGGGAGCCCAGGCGCCATACGCAGTAAAAGGATGATACCAGGATTGTGTAAACGAAGGACCCAAATGACCCTTAGTCTGAGTAGGAGCCAGATCTTTCTGGTGATGGGACTATTTACGGGTCATGGTAGGTTCAGGAAGCATCTGCACAAGGTAGAGCTCATAAGTGCGGAACCCTTGTGCAGATTATGTCAGGAGGAGGAGGAAACGGCCCCCCACCTGTTATTTGATTGCGTAGCAATAATTAAATTGAGTACGAGACCTTTGGTACGCTGCGACCTGAGGAGATAGTAGCCCAAAATGATCTGGTGGTGGATGCCTTCAAACTCCTTAAGGAGAGAGGATTCATCTACTTGAGATTACCGGGGATGGCACAGTAAGCCTTGTTGGCTGCAGTACCGGGTTATAGCCCACCCGTGGTTGGTAATAAAATAATAATAATAAGCCCGCTCATTTAAAAGTTTCCAAATTCCACAAGGCCCTTTGAGAAAATCTGTTAATATTTGAAACGGTTTTTGTACAGACTGATGCACGCAAGCTTGCTCAGTTATAGTTACCCGGAAGAGTCTTAGCCTGTCACAGACCTGGAACAATTCTCCAGAATAGTTCTCGCTATTCCTGTGCACAAAAGTCAATTTTTCCAGAATCCTTAATTACTCAAACCAACCATAGCAGTTTCGGAACATATCCGATATTTCGAAACACGCTCTGTTTTTTTTTTTATCTCTGTAAATAACATTTTTGAGATGTTTGAGCCACCAGTATTGCAAAGCACAGCATATAGGCGCTCGACTCACTTTCAAACCCGCTCGGATCCATCAAAACTGTGAGCTGTTTTGAACTGTTTGGTTTTTCTCTTCCAAAATATGTAACACAAATCGGTTCTTAATTCTTTAGTACAAATTTTCAATCTCTTTCAGGAAAATGTCCAGCAGGTCAAAATTAGTTATTTTATTGATTGTTAGATATAGCAATTTTTATAAATATTGACCATATAAATTTTAATAAGCCCCTTAAAATTAAGATTATTTAGATAAATAGAGTGAGAGACAATGCAGCAGAAAACTCTATTCATCTCCAAAAGATATTTTTCGTATTTTCATATATCATGTCACATTTTTACGATGTTAGCTTAGAGCCGATTTTATTAAGCAAAGCCTCTGTGAATGCATAAAATGCGTATCTGTTTTGAAAATCTCTCCTTAAAAAAATGGTGCAGAAATGTTGCTCTGCAAAGGAGTAGGCAGATCTGGACGTAAGCTATATGAAAATATTTTTCTTTCTTAACACTCATAACTGTCATTTTTCTGTATATAAATGAAAATTCCAGTTGAAAGCTTGGAGTATTCCAGTAAGTTATCATGAATGAAAAAATTATACAGGTTTGGGAGCACTTGCTTGTAGGTAAGATAGTGTAGGCACTATGTTATAATACATATATATATGTAAGCATATACATAACAAATTTGCCACTCTGCCAGTTCACTGCACATTCTAACTGAGATCCAGAAAGTACCCAGCGGTATCTTACCTTATTATACAGCACATTCTATCTTATCAACCTCACTTCTTTAGACAGAAAATCGAAAAAAGCCCTAGTTCAAGGATTTTTATAAATAATATAGTTATTCAATACCGTTTTAAACTGAAATTTAAAATAATAGCAAATTTATTTAGATTCAAAAACCACGTTGAGTTTTTTTTTTTTTTTTGAGTGAAAACAATATTTTACACATCTCAATTGTTGGCTAAATAAAAACTCAAGAATCCTGAAGATGATGCACGAAACGACTATTTTGCAGAATTTAAAGATATTGTCTGAGCTGGACAAATTAGTTTTATCAAAGATGTTTTTAAAAGACGGCTGTGGAAGAGTGAATAATCATTTTAAATGGGAAAGCTTAAATTATTAATAAACAATTTTAAGTAGATCGCGTAAAGTTTTCATTTATATATAAAAAATATCTAAAGAGGAATATTTCAAATTTTAAATTTTGACTACACATTCCTTAATAAAACAAAATGGAGTTATTTTGGATTGCTATTTTAGAAGAAGCGCTACCATGACCAGTTCCCAAAAACTCCCCTAAGTGATTTTCAAACAAACATGTTGCCTATACTAGCTTGTCATTACATGAATCACAACATGTATTAACTTAAACGTTCTTTGAAGGAGATTTGCTTTATACTTAATTATCCATACTATCTTTTTTTTTTTTTTTTTTTATTGTCTGAGGGGAGGGACCAAGCCCTTTGCTATCCAAAGCCCTTCTGGGCCCATATGCTACCCCAAAGTTCGGAGCCTTCTCAGTGCACTGCTGGCCTCCGGACAGTGTTCTCTCGTTACAGGACAACACTGTCCCTCACCGGACAGTGAGCTTAAGAGCTCCTAGGAAGAAAAAATCTAAGGGCAGCAGCTGGACTCGAACCCGGACCGCCGCATTGCTAGTCCAGCGCGCTACCACGAGCTAATCCTTCCCTATCCTACATCTTACTATTATATTTATTTATTTATAATAGCGCGAAATAACACCGGATCAGCCGTTGGCTGCTGTGAAATAGTTACTGACAAGAAATGATAAAATACGAGCTGAATGATCGTAAGATAGTATAGATAAATAAATAATATTTTTTTAATCAAAATAATAAAAAAAAAAAATAAACAATCAATCAATCAAAAATCAATCTATATAAGCGGTTGTGTGATAACACAAACATATTTCACATTTCACCTTTCATAATTCACACACGCCATCCACGCATGCATATATACTTAAATATGGGTTCTTACCATGCCTTTAATATGACAAGTTCAAACTAGCTTAAGTACAGTCTTTTATAAATATAGCATTGAAAAAATGTATACAACTGTGTTAAACCAACCTTAATGTAATGTACATTCCGCATTAACATTTTATTTTCTCGACTTGCATACATTATTCATATATGTACAAGTTAAAGGCAGTTATGATTCGTATGGTACACACTTAAAAACTAGCAGCTTAATAACTAAAACTAAAATCTATTTGGTTTTTAAACTTAAAAAATATTTGGTATTTAGTTGGTATTATTTATTGTGTGTTTTATTGTTATTGTGGAAGATGATTTTGAATAGTTGTTCACTTACGAATCTTGTCTGTTCGTTTATAAGGTTTTGTGTATCTTGAGTTTATATATTTCAAGTTGTTCTAGTACGTCTAGTCGTCGTCTTTTTTTTTTTTGCCCGGGTTTAATCATTTTATCGTGGTGAAGGTGTCCGTCGGGTTTGTGTTTGTTCGTGTTTAGGTGATTGGGGCCTAATTTGAGTCAGTTTTGTTGTAAGTGTAGCGACTTTGGTTTCTAGAGATAATATCAGATATAGAATTGATGGAAATAGGAACTGTAGGAAATATGGAAATCCTGTTGGACTAATTCTAGTAAAGCTAATTTTAGTTGAACTATATGCAGAATTCCTATATGCTGTGGCAGATTGGGTTACTAGAAATGACCAGTTTAAATTGGAAATAGTACGATATGGGATTTGTAAATGACTATCGCTGCCATTGTGATGAGCGTGAAACTGTAGAACATGTTATTTTTTAATGATGGCTAGTAGGATGTGGACAGATGTGGACGAGCATAGGATTCCATGTTAGTCTTAAATAGTGACGATCCTTGATGAGTTACAAAAACAAAGCCAAAATCGCTAACTGTGGGGAATAACATTCGAATTGAACTAGATGTCCTGGTAAATATGTAGCGGCAAATCAAGTTAAGATTATGTTTGCAAAACTGTTGCGTCTTACTTTATATACCGAGTTGATATTGAGTGTTGAATGTGTGCACATCTATTTTGTTTGCTCCGTAGTTTTTTCTATTTTTCTATTGGTTTTTGCAGTTTGTTGAAACTTTATTTTATACCAAGTGTCGTAATTTAATTTTTTCTTTTCAGTTATTGAACTTGTTTTTTGACTGTAGTTGAGCTTAATTAGAAAAAAGGAAAATTTCTTACTATAATTTTTTTTTTTTTGTTTTCAAGCAAGTATTATTAGTCCAGTTAAGATTGAACTTTTGTACCAGTGGGGACCACAGAAGTCAGTAAGTAAACAAGTGATTGTGTCTGTACTGTTAAGTGGAGAGCTATTTCTCTTTCACTCTCTCGCAATTCTCTTCTCTTTCTTTGCGACTGTGCTGCAACCTACAGTGTATCTATTCAAATACGACCACATTCATTCAGTGTAATTTATGAATTAAACTGCGAGTTTTGTCTTTTTTTCTTTTTTGTGCTTTATTCAGGAGTAATATCACTTTTATCAGTTACTTATTTCACTTTATTTTCTTTTGTTTTGAGAATTATTATATTTAGCATAAATTTTTATGCTTCCAAATACTCCGAAAATTTCTGCGAGTGAAACATCTCATACCAGTCGCTTTAAACGCTCGAGGAGTTCACCAGACGCCATTTCATCTGAATTAAAAGTCACTAAAAAAATGCCATTAGAATCAAATAAGGTGACGCCGTCTTTGACGCTTTCGGAAGTTTCAATGCCTACCCTTCTGGCTCAAATGAAGGATGTAATGAAGGATCTTTTAGTAGAGAGTCTTGCCAACCTAGCCACCAAAGAGGATTTTAAGTTGCTTCAAAGTGAGTGTACCTCTCTTAGGGAGGAGAATTCTAAGTTGAGGGGCCAAATTGAGGCTCTCAGGGCAGATAATTTAAGATTTGAAAATCTTATTGACGATCTTGATAATAAGAGCCGCAGGAATAACTTGATTTTCAAAGGTCTAAAATATAATCTGGATGATAACCCTTCTATGTTGATCTGTGACTTTTGTAAGCAAATGTTGCAAGTTGAAGTAAATGTGGAAAATGTCCATGTAACCCCACTTGGACCCAGGAGTGTTGGCAGTGTTCCCCTACTTGCCTCCTTTTTATTAGTAACTAATAAAATAGCAGTGATGAGGGCGGCAAGGCGTCTGAAGAGTACAGGCTATTCTGTACAACAAGATTATTCGCTGAATATGAGAAGAAGGAGGGCTAAACTCCTTCTGGTTCGAAGAGAAATCTTGCGTCTGAACTCTTCTTTAAAGGTGTTTGTCACCTACGACCGTCTTTTTGTTCAAGCTCAGCGTTTTAATCTCAGTCATGATGGAAGAAGTCTTGTCTCTGGCTCTGAGGACGCAGTTGTTAAGTTGAGTGACGCTGTAGGCAAGGACATGTCTTCTTTTCTTCTGGCTGTCCTCTCGGATTCTCTTCCTCGAGATTATTTTACTTCACCATCTGTATTTCAACAAACTTCGTCCACATCTCAGACACTGCATACATGAGATCTCGTCGTCTGCCGGCAGGTTCCTGACAATTCAGCTGAGTGTGTGGTGCAATCATTGTCTATTATAGCTTACAATATAGCTGGTTTAAAAAATAAAATTGATGATGTCTTTTTTTTTGAATTTTTGAATGGTTTTGATATTTTTATTTTATTGGAAACATTTATCGAAGAGAATAATTTTAGTTTTTATGAAACGTATTTTGTTAATTATAAGTTATGTTGGATCCCTGCAGTTAAATCTGCTAAATTTGGCAGGGCAATTGGTGGTCAATTATATATATGCTATTAGGTCTAAGTTTTATAATAAGTGCGTTAAATTTCGTGTTTTAGAGGGAATTAATTTAATTTCAATTAATAATAATTTTAATTCCGAAGTATTCATTTTACCTTTGTATTTGAATTGTAACTTTTGGGATGATAATTTTAATGAGCTATGTAATTTTTTAGTGCTATTTTCTCATCTTAAATTTATACTAATTGGCGATGTTAATGTAAGAATTGGTAACTCACAGGTTCTTCCTGATGATTTGTTATTGGATAATCCAAGCTGCTGTTTAACCAGAAATTCTAAGGATAAAGTACTCAATGGGAGAGGCATTAAATTTGTTGACCTTTGTGATAGTTATGGTTTAGTAATTTTAAACGGAAGATTTCATGGGGATTTGGATGGTGAACTCACTTTTATTGGAAGTATGGGGAGCTCCGTTAATGATCTCTGCTGTGTTTCTGTTGATTTTATTCCAAGTATATTAGAATTTAGAGTATTGCCGGTAAATTTTTCTGACCATCTTCCACTTTTTCTTTCGGTATCTTTGTTCTCAAGCCCATCAGAAAATATTTTGCCATTACTTCCCCAATTAGCTTGGTTCAATAAGGACTTAGAGCAATATAAAGCCGTTCTAGAGTCCAGCACAAATAAAATTTCTAGTTTTCCTTTAAGTATTCAGGAATACTTGGATGTTCTCTTAAATTTAATTAAATCTTCATGTCCTCGGAGCTCTGGTTCTGCCTCGGTTGTAAGGGCTTCCCGTAAGAAATGTTGGTTCGATACTCATTGTTTCAGAGCTCGAAAGAAATCTTTCGCTTTATTAAAATTGTTTCGTATGACAAATTCTGATTTAGTTAGAAGGGCTTATCTGGAAGCAAATAATTTCTATAAAGTTTTGTGTCAAAAAAAGAAAAAAGAATTCTATAGTTCCTTGAACGCTCAGTTTAGATCGTTGGATAATTCTAAAGATTTTTGGAATTTAGTTTCCCACTTTAAACGAAAAAATTTTATTTGTAGTAGTAATATTTCTATGAATGAGTGGGCCTCGCATTTTAAATTATTATTAAATCCAGTTCTGTCTGCCTCAGCCGTTATGTATGCTGAGCCCCTTAATCGCTCTGTCATGCTTGATTCTCCCTTTACTTTGGAGGAGTTACATATTGTTTTGTCCAAAGCTAAGAACAATAAGGCTCCCGGATTTGACCGGGTGACGTATGAATTTTATAAAAATGCTCCTGAGGTTTTCCATGAAAAAATGCTTGTCTTATTCAATAGAATGTATGATATGGAGTGTACCCCGTCTTCTTTTGGTAGGTCATTGATTTTTCCATTATTTAAGAAAGGTAATGTTGATGATGTGGCCAATTATAGGGGCATTTCATGCTTGGATTCGATTGCAAAGATTTTTGTTGGCCTCTTACTTCTCCGCCTTGAAAGTTTTGTCGTGGATAATTGTCTTTTGAGTGAGTGCCAATCTGGCTTCCGGAGAGGTTACTCGACATTGGATAATTTGTTTGTTTTAATGAACACAATTGAAATTAAACTCCTGCGTCGCGGAGGCAAGCTTTACTGTTTTTTTATTGATCTTAAGGCGGCTTTTGATTCGGTAGATCGAGGATCTCTGTATCTGAAACTCTTTAATTTGGGTGTATCATCAAAATTTATCAACACTTTAAAAAGCCTTTATTCTGAAGCTTCCTCCGCTGTCAGGGGTAGGGTGGGAATTACGGAGTTTTTTAGAGTTAAAAATGGTCTTCGCCAGGGCTGCCTTCTTAGTCCGATCCTATTCTCTCTTTTTTTAGATGATTTGCCTTTGGCGCTCGAGGGTGGAGTAAGAATTGGTGGCACCGTAATTAATACTCTGATGTATGCGGACGACCTGCTCCTCCTGGCGGAAGACCCTTTTACCCTTCAGAGAAACATTCGTATTCTGGAATCCTATTGTGATCAATGGAATCTCACGGTTAACCTAAACAAATCTAAGGTCCTGGTTTTTAGAAAGGGTGGTAGACTTTCCTCAAAGGAACGATGGTTCTTCAAAGGTACGCCTATTGAAACTGTGAATCAATACAAGTATTTAGGCGTAACACTGACATCTCGTTTATCTATGTCTAATCATCTAGCTGAAAGAATATCGGTTGCTAAGTTTGGCATTAATAGGTTATGGTCCGATTTTGTTTGTAATAAATTAGTACCTCCTTCATCTAAATATAATTTTTTTAAAGCGGTTTCACGTTCTATTGTGTGTTACGCTGCCCAAATCTGGGGTTTTCAGCTGTATGATTTGTTAGAAAGGTTTCACCGTTTTTTTATTAAAAAGTTATTTGGACTTCCTGCATATACTCCTAACTATATGCTTTCTCTGGAAACTTCCTCCACTCTTCTTCATGTATTTACGTTAAATTTGCACTTCCGGTATATTACTAAAATTATTAAACTCCCACAACATCGATTTGCCCGAATCGTAGCGCTGGAAGTTGTTAAGAAAAAAGTACTCTGGTTTAAACATTGGATGTCCTTGGCGGAAAAATATTCTTGCGAGTTTGATTCAGGGTTGGATAGTTTTGACAAGTGGCAAGCTCAGTTGTCGACCATGGTGCAGCGTTTGAGAATGAGGCATTATGAGGAATGTGAGCGGAGAGCCCGTCAGTCTATCAGGGTGTCCTTGTATAGAGATTTAAATTACTCTTTAGACGTCTTAAATTTAGAGTCCAGCACAGTGGAAGTTTCACTCGCGGATTTGGGTTGGTTTTTTAAGTTACGATGTGAATTGCTTTATTTAAATTATAACCCTTGGTTTGAAAGAGAGCTTAGTTGCTGCTCTTTGTGTAATCTCCGCGTGAGGGAGGATATATTCCACTTTTTGGGGGTTTGTCCGATACTTTCTGAATTCAGATATCCCTATTTAGGTGCAAAAACATTATCAAAAGATCAGTTAGTTCAGCTTCTTAATGGGCACAAGTTTATGAGCCTTATTAAATTTGCGCAACAAGCTTGGATTTATCGCCAAAACTTAGTAAAAGAATTTAACTTTACCTAGTTTCTATTATTTAGTATCCTTATTTCTTTTTTTTCTTTTTTTCTATGTAACATCAACCAAAGTTTTAATTTTATTTAATTAACTAATATGTTGTTTTTATTGTTCTGTTAGATTACTTTTACCTTCATTCTGTAATTTTTATTTTTGATCTGAAGCATTAGTTATGTACATTTGATTTATTATATAATAACATAGGTATTCTCATAATATTATTCGCTTTGTAATTATCTTTGAGCGATTAGCATTTTTGTTCATCAAGTATTTCAAGTTATTATTATTACTATTACTTTCTCCTTTTTTTGTTTTTTTATTTTTTATTTAGTCACTATTTTATTTATTTATTTTATTTTATTTTTTTTTTTTCTTTCTTCCTCATTATCAACCTCCGGCAGACGGTTTTACCATGCCGTAGAATGTCAAGAATGTATTTTGTTGTTACTTTGTCATTATGAAATAAAGCATTATTATTATTATTATTATTATTACTTTATATACCTATATTTGAAAGAGTAAACAAGTATGGATTATTTCTCTTTCTTCGAATTTTTTTTTAAATACTTTATTGGAATTTACAACTGCTATTGGTGCAATTGCTGCTGCAACGAATAAAAAAATCGTGAGGAGATAGAGGAAAAGACAATCGCCGACCGGAAATAGTATCTATCCTGAAACCTTGCCATTTCTTAGAACATATTGGTGGTAAAAAGATTTATTACCCGTACAAATAGTAGGTAATAAGACAGTTAAAAATGGAAGGCAACAAAAGGTTTAAATGATTTCATTAAAAAAGAACAGAGTTTTCATATATTGTATACATATGCTACAATAATTGTGTTATTTTTAATAAGGGGGTAATAGAATAGAAAATATGCGTTTGAACCCAATATAATTTGACTTCTTAGGAAGTAAAATTAAGGTAAAATTATCAGAGTGACCTAATTTTATATAATTTGTTAATTAACATGATACGCAAAATGAAAGAAATGGAGAAATTTTCGCTTTTATGTTGATAATAAATAGTTCTAAATTTAAATTAAACTTGCAAAAAAAAAAGAGCCCTAGGCTAATTGTTGGAGAACGGTGTTAATGAAATAATAAAAAAAAAAAACCTTCCACTTCTTGTTAATAGCTGAAAAAAAAAGTAAAAAATAATAAAATAATGAAGGCATGTGAAGTTTTTCATTAAACATTTCGGAAACATTTTCCGAAACAGAATTAAAGAATTATTATTGACTTTTATATAAGTCTGCCGTTTGCTTGCGTTTACATGAACCTCATATGCGCACTTACTCCCGAATGATTTTTTTCAATCATTCGCTTTCAGGAAGCAAGGCAATTGCATTCCAACCGTCATTTCCATTCAAGTTTGAGCTTCCTGTGATTTTTCATTTGCGATACTCTGCTACCACTAGGAAGACAAACTAGGGACCACTAGGAAAACTTATTCTATAAAGTATTGGGATCGTGTACTCGCAATTAATTTTTCATCGGGAATACATATTTTGAAGTCATTTGAGGACGAAACAATGTTTCTTGGTGAATGGAAAGTTTGTGTGTGTGAGAAAAAATATCTAAGAAGGAAAAAATCATCTGGCCGCTCAAACGTGATATTCGTTTAGGTGTTTTCTCAAGACATTTTAGAGGAGGCAATCTAAGGACAAGTTATGGGCAATGGAAAGGGAAATTAAAGAGAGTAGGGAAGTTAAAGGTAAAGAGAACTTAAATAGTCCAGTCGACTGCTTAAAAAGGTTACCAAGACCACGCCAATTCAATCTGATTAAAAACGCCATTCAAATAACCATCAACATTCAACGACCATCGTTCTCGCACCTCACTGTGCCAGACAGTCTGTCACTCTCTCTGTTTACGCTTACTATATTCTCACTCTAAATTATACAGTGTAATGGTCCTTACAGTGCTTAATGTTCTCATTCAATACAAACAGAGTTTTCAGTTAGCCCAACTTATTTCGGCCTAAGTTTTTCTCTTCTATCAACCTTCCGAAACGTTTACAACTCACACGCACATACACACACACACATATACACATACATATATGTGATGAAAACCATTCGCTTGTTTTCGTACTCAACGGACCTCAAAACTGGTGTAAATACAATTTTGTAAACTTGTCACGATTGCAATACATCCTCCTCCTAGAAGTAAAAGAAAATAAAAAAAACGCTTCAGATCAAAGTGACAGGTTATACATCCAGTTAGCATTCTATGTTTAAAAAAAATTCATCTCTAAAAGTATAAAAAAGTATATAAAATAATAATAATAAAATAAAAACTATGTATATATGTAAATATGTAAAAACTATATATATATAATAAATAGAGTTCAAATTTTGTTATTTTATTATTTTCTCAGTGGATCAATATTTAGAGTTTCAGTCTCGATGTAAAAAAAATGTGAAATTTGTTATAAATTACATATCAGAAGCAATGTTTTTACTTTCGTAACCACAACTGTTGAGCGTAATGTTTTGAACATATATTGTAGCAAACGAAAACAAATGTAAGTACAACTGGATCTGAATGTCCAACTTCTAGCGAACATCTGGTCCAAAGTTATAATCAAAACAAAGCATCAAACTGGAATATTACGCTGGTTACATTGAAAACAAATCATTGTTTTCAGTAGAACTTATATATGTTATTCAGTTGTAACATATTATGAAATGTCTGTTTCACTTTAACTTTTGGTTGGTTAAATTAAAATATTATTAGCAGTTTATCTTGTACTTTCTAACTAGTTTTCATGAAATTAAAAGACTTTCAATCATTTTATTATAAGCATTTATTTATATTTTATTTTATTTTAATTTGGCTACTTATTTATAAAAGAAGTCCAAAATTGAAAAACCTTATTTTCGAGTATTTTTTTTCTCTGAGTTCAAACTCGGTCATTCAGATTTGGCTACATATTCTCGCACATAATATGAGCATTCAAGGAATCTCTAAAAGCTAACCGTTCGTACTCGAAATTTCCTTCTAGAGATTTTAGCCTAGATAGCGTTGAAATCAAAGTGAATGAAGACCAGCTGGAAGCTGTGGTTAGAGACGTCCAGAGAATTCTCCTAGAGACAGGATCTAAACAAACGATTTAAACTTCTTTCTAAACAGCTTGATCGACATTCTAAATGTCACATTTGAAAACAAAAGACTTATATATAACACTGTCAATAAAAACCCTATGGACTTACGGATGCATGGTTTAGGAGTTCAACCAATCATTCCAATTGCTATCCTTTCCAATCCTTCCAGTCCAAAAATCCTTCGGAAAATCCCCAGTGTTTCTTATTATGTATCCAATCTGACCCTCCACACTGATCTTAAAAATTCCTTTAGTCCACTAAGCTATAAAATAAATCCACCGTTATAAAAATTCCGCCCAAACACTGTCCTCTCCCACCATTGTTGATATTCCTCCAAGAAAATCAAAACTATGCGGACCCCTTGCCTCGGGACTTTCACTATGTATAATTAAGGAATACCACTTATCTGAAAATAAATTAAAATTACAAGGGAGTACTTCCATTGAGAAGGAATCTCTTATCTTGTTTTTTTTTTAAAGGGCCATGTCAGTTTCTCCTATTTCCAACAGATTCGCATGTGTATTGTTGTGAATATCAGGAAGGGGGCGAAGGGAAACAGGACTTTAGACTTTTTGATATTGTTATATTTCTATTAAGGTGGGAAGAAAATTAGATTCTATGTTTACCATTTTGGTTAAACAAAAAAAATCCAAAGAGAGCTCTGATTAAAACAGTAACTTGGCATAGAGTTTAAGAGAGGGACTTATGTTGACAGTTGTATTGTACCAAACCTACCAGTATGAAGTAAGGTTCTCCCATTACAATCCGCTACAGAGATAAATATATCTACAACATTTCCATCTTATTTTCACTCCTAAGTAATGAATTAAATAGCCGAGGGCTTGTAAATACATATTATATATATTTTTTCTTATTTTAACAACCATAATGACCAATTAATTTGAGTTATATTCATTTTAAAACCAAGTATTCATTGTTTTGTTAAAAAAACTGTGAATTTGTAAACATTGTTTTAAAAGTTTTTTTCAATTATTTTAAATTAAAAAAAAAAAAATAATAATAAAAATAATAAAGAGCCTTGTTGTAGCCAATTTTATTTAATTTTATAAAAATATACGTTGCTTGTTTACAATTTCTTTGATTACATTCATTTTGACACATATTTAAATTGTAAAAAAAATGATGGTTTCCTTTTACCTTGACCTGCGCCAACTATATATATATATATCTAAGCTTGATATAAAACACGATGACATATGTTTTAATCAAATATACAGAACTTCCTTCATTTATAATAAATTACATATTCCAGTTGGATAAATGTTGATTTCTATCTTAATGATAGCCATTACTATACATAATCTATATTTTATGTCATCTATATATTATTACATCATAGTTTTTTTTTAAATTAGTATATTTCATAACGGCTTAAAAAATTATATAATAGATATGCTTAAATTATTTCTCATTAAAATAATTTTAAGAATAAGATCGATAGTTGAAGGCTGAAAGTCGATGGTAAATGGAAGCCAAATTACAAGGGAGTACGATGCAACAATTTTCAAGATATTTAATAAAATATAAAAAAAAAAAAAAAAAAATCTTGTGTGAAACACTCACACAACTTTCTCTTACTTTAGTTCTCAAAATTGTAATTGTTAAATTTTATAAGTATGTGCCCCAAATTTAATGAAAATTCGTCAAAAACTGCAAAAAACTGTTCACTAAAAGCGCACTTCCGGTTTACTAAATTTTCTTGTAACTCGGAATTTTGTCCACCTATTTATTTCTAGTTAATTTTGTTTGGTGAAAGTTACTAAAAATTTGTCAGTTTTAAATCTTGAAAATTTTGAAGTTTAAAAGCGAAAATTTAGTGACTATTACAATAAACTGTAAGTACTTTTAGCAATTATTAATCCTGTGCGAGCGAAATATCAGTTTTTTTTTTTTTGTTTTTTTTATGTGCAGTGACAATAAGTGAAATTCATCTAACCTTAAAGTGTAAATAAATTTTATTGACATTTAAACTATAAACTAAATTTAGAGACCGTTGTAATTATTATGATTGTATATATTTTCTATGTTTATTGGTTAGTTTTATTCTAAATACTGTGAGTTCGTGTAAATTTATATATATACAAAAAATCTCTTCTCTCTGTACATTAATCTCGTCACTATTAAAAAGTAACCTCCTCATCCATAAACTTTAATTTTCTCTGTGCTGTTTACTATCACTATGATGAATCTTAATGATACAACCTATGCCGCTTCCTCAACAGATAATGAATCCACATCCTCAGTTACCTCAAAACCAACAAAAAGGAAACCGAATTCCCAGAACTATACACCACCCAAAAGCAAAAAGAAAAGTACTCGCACAAGCGGAAACCAACCATTATCACTCGACACCAAACAACTACCCAACTTATTTTCAGAACAAAATAGCACACTTCAAACGTCTACGGAGAATACAGTAGTAGCTCCAGATATACTTACCTACAACCCATTCTCTCCCCTCGCCATCCACAATGACATGGAAACCACAACACCATCAGAGCCACCGCGAACCCCAAAACCACCACCTATTTATCTAAAAAATGTCACAAAATATGTAGAATTATGCAAAGCCCTCACACAGTTAACCGGACCAAACACTTTACATGCAAAGCCCGAGCAACAGACCTTATTATTAACTCTAAAACTGTGGATGGCTACAGGAACATCATCCACTACCTTAAAGAAAAGAACGCAGACTATCACACATACCAGCTACAACAAGAAAAAGCATATCGCATTGTCATTAGACATCTGCATCAAAGTACTCCCATTGATTTCATTAAACAAGAACTGTCGGAACTCGGACATGTGGCCCGCAACATCACGCCGGTGATTCATCCAATCACTAAACAGACACTGCCTCTTTTCTTCGTTGATCTTGAACCTAACAGTAATAACAAGGAAGTATTTGACATAGAGCTACTATGCTACACGAAAATAAAAATAGAAGAACCACATAAGCAGCGCGTCATAGTTCAGTGCAAGAGATGCCAGGAATATGGCCACACAAAAAGTTATTGTCAACACCGACCACGTTGTGTCAAATGTGCCGGAGACCATCTCACACAAGACTGCAGTAAACCAAGTGCAACCCCACCCACTTGTGCATTATGTAATAACCAACATAGTGCTAGCTACAAAGGGTGCATAGTTTATAGAGAACTACAACGCTCCAGAAAAAGACCACCAGTGTACAATCATCCGTCTGCAATCAATAGAGCCAAAGAAGAAAACACTGCCAGTCAACAACCTACAGCGTCTTCAAGATATCTCCCAACATCACCGCACCAAGACACCCTAGCAGCCAACAACAATCATCTGACCTATGCCCGGTGGTCGCGGGGACGCCTCCGCCTCAGGGGCTCCTTCAACCTTCCACATCTGATGTCGCTAATGTATTAAACTCTTTCCTCTCAGATTTCAAAAGCCTCCTTACACCGCTCATAACACTCCTCACCACAGTAGTCAACACTTTACTTCCTCGCCTTACTCCTTAATGCCTCTCACACAATTCTCTCTCACCATACTGTTATGGAATGCGAACGGACTGACTAACCACAGACAAGAATTAAATATCCTACTACATGAAAGACGAATCGACATTGCCCTCATAACAGAGACACACTTCACAGAGAAAACACGTTTCTTTATCACTGACTATAAAATCTACCGCACTGATCATCCTGATGGTACCGCACATGGCGGTTCCGCTATCCTTATAAGAAATTCTTTAACTCATTTCCTTATTCCAAGCAACGCTACTTACTCTCTACAACCCACTCTTATCTCTCTTCAAAGTGAACCCTTTAATTATACCATAGCTGCAGTGTATTGCCCTCCAAATCAAACAATATGTCAAAATCAATTTTTATCCTTCTTTCAATCTTTAGGCTCCCGATTCATAAGCGGTGGTGATTACAACGCGAAACACCCTCGCTGGAGAAGCGAGTGGCGAACCCAAGAGGACGTGTCCTTTATAATGCCCTCTCTCAAACTAACTTCTCCTATATCTCTCCTTCTCAACCAACCTACTGGCCTGCTGCTTTAAACAAACGTCCTGACCTTCTTGACTTTTTCATCTGCTCTAACATTTCATCCCTCCATACCGACGCATTTACTTTAGATGACCTATCCTCTGATCACAGTCCAGTTATGCTTACAATAGACATACACCCTAAACGCTCCCCTTCCAGGCCAACACAAACCAACGGACCGATTGACTGGGACTCCTTTAGGGATTTACTCGAACAAAAAATTAATCTTCAGACGTCTCTCAAAACACCTCAACAAGTAGACGATGCAGTCTACAACTTTACAACTGCTATACAACAAAGCATAAGGCAAGCGACGACAAACTGTACAACTACACAAACTGGACGAATACCAAACAACCTTCCTCTTTACATAAGATCTCTTATAACTCAGAAACGACAAGCTAGGTCTCTTTGGCAACGTACAAGATACCCCTCTCATAAACAACAATTTAATCAACTTACAAGAAAACTTAAAAATGAACTCCACAAATACTACAATAATCAATATGTCCAATATACAAAATCACTGACCACTGACGACAACTCACTTTGGACGCAACTAGACGAATTTTAAAATTCCAACATACCTCTTTACCTCTTCGTTCTACTGACGGTGCTTGGGCCAAATCAGCCCAAGAAAAAGCAGAATTATTTGCAGCCCACCTATCCTCTGTCTTCATCCCACACCCTGACATTTACGACTTACAACACATTACAGAAGTTAACACAGAACTAGACGCACCTTTACCTCTTTCTCTTCCTCCTAAAGCATTTAACCCCACTCAAGTCAAACAGACCATTAACAACCTTCCTAAAAATAAGAGCCCAGGATACGATCTAATAACAGCCCAAGTTCTTCACCAACTACCTAAAAAAGCTATAGTCTTCCTCACTACCATATATAATTCAATACTACGAACTACTTATTATCCCATTCTTTGGAAATTCTCTAATATTAAAATGATACCTAAACCCAAAAAGCCAACTCATTAGCTTTCTTCCTACCGTCCTATTAGCCTCCTTCCGATCCTAGGGAAAATATTTGAGAGACTACTTCTTTCGCGTCTTCTAGAAATTGTAGAGACTCTGAAAGTACTACCAAACCACCAATTTGGTTTCCGCAGCCGCCACTCTACAATACAGCAGGCTCACCGAGTAGTAGACACCATCGCCACTTCACTTGAACGCAAGGAGTTTTGCGCTGGAGTGTTTTTAGACATTTCACAGGCCTTCGATCGTGTATGGCACGAAGGTCTTCTATTAAAACTCAGGCGAATTCTACCTAGCACTTATTACCTCATTCTCAAATCCTATCTTTCCGAACGCTTCTTCCAGATAATTGAAGGCACTTCCGAATCCTCTATACATCCTATTCTTGCTGGAGTACCTCAAGGCAGTGTCTTAGCCCCACTACTTTATTCAATCTACACATCCGACTTACCTACACTTCCCTCTACTTCTATATACACCTTTGCTGACGACACTGCAATTCTCTCCACACACAATGATCCCACGCTCTCTGTCCGCTCTCTACAATCACATCTAAATTCACTAGAACCTTGGCTGCAAAAATGGCGAATAAAAATTAATCCACATAAATCAAAATACATAGTCTTTACACTGAAACGGAAAACTCTTGCCCCTGTCTACTTACATAATTCTCCTATTCCTTCAGCCGACCATGTGCGGTACCTGGGACTATACCTCGACAAGAGACTCACCTGGAATCCTCATACACGACTTAAACGAATAGAATTAAACAAAAGATATAAGCTTCTAGCCAGACTACTTGATCACCGGTCAAAACTAACACTTCATAATAAAAGACGACTGTATCTATCCCTCCTAGCACCTGTATGGACTTACGGACTTGAACTTTACGGTTCAGCTAAACGATCTAATATCAACCGATTACAAACTCTTCAATCTAAAATCCTCCGCCGCATTGTAAACGCTCCATTCTATGTCAGTAACCTAACTATACATAAAGATCTCAAAATTCCTTTTATATCCGAACTTACTAAAACACGTTACAATAAATTTCACAAAAACTTATCAACACATCCTAATCCATTAGCAGCTAACTTATCCTCAACCACACTTCCTTCCAACCCCCGAAGGCGACTGAGGCGTCGTTGGCCTCGCGATCACCTTGTTGACTAATGGAGATCATCACTGGATGATCACCATTCAAGCCACTCACGCCATTTACCACCCTTACCGTATTTACTTATTGTACCATAGTACAGTTGTAAATGACAAATAAAAAGTATAAAAAAAAAAAAAATTTTGTTTGGATGACAGAATTGTATAATAATCAACTATGATAGCACTTTAGAGAAAAACACAAGAAAATTGTCGGAGCCATTTTTGAGAAAATCGTGAAAAAATGAAAAACATCATTTAGTAAAGTGTTAATGTAAACGCACTTCTGGTTATCCGAATTTTTTGAAAAACTCGGAATTTCAACAACATATTCAATTCTAATTAACATTATTTAGATGACAGAATTGTTTAATAAACTGAAATAGCACTTTAGATGAAAACCTAACCCCACCTCACCCCAGAAGTGCCCTTAAATGCATTTTTCCCGTGAAATGTTTCAAGTAAAAGTTGTAGCTCTTTGTATGTGTAGTTGATATAGCAAGATTGAAGAAAATCGTTGGAGTCATTTTTGAGAAAATCGCAAAAACGTAAAAAAAAACAACTAGTAAGTTGGTACTCTGTTGCGGCAATTTTGAACAGATGACCCACTATCGAGTCACCAATGGTGATAACTAACGGAATAATCAATTTCGATAAACTTTCTACGATATTTTTCGTTTTTGGCTATGCTGTTCACGTACAATCACCACACACAAACACCCACACACACCATTTGCTAAAAACCACTTTTTTGGATTCAGGGGACCTCAAAACGGATTTTTCCGGAGAAAACTCAATATCGAAAATTTGACACGATTACAATATTTCTTCTTACTAGTGTAAGAGAAAGTAATAAAGTTTGCTTCAATATTCCGGTTTTCAGAATTGCACGGCACTATTTTAGGTAGTGTTCTGTAGTAAAAAATAAACATAAAAGTTCTTATACACATATGCTTTAAATCAATTTATTATTGAGATATTGAAGGTTAAAATTTATTTATCGTAAGTCCAAAAGTATAATACTAACAATTGCATATTCTATAATTAATAACTGCATATCGTTTATTTGTTTAACAGGTAGTAATAAACACTGTTTGTGTAAGTTCTGTGCGTGTGAGTAAACACTGTGAGACAGTATTTTTAGTATTTTGTGTACGAGTAAACGCCGGCCGACAAAAATTTCGGCGAACTGCAAACGTTGAAGAAGAATTACGGGAAGGTTCAGTTACCCCTAGTACTGGGCAACAGAAGACTGTGACTTCGTTTCGATGTTTCCTCTACTAGTGTATGGCGAATATTGCGCGAACAACAATTGCATCCATTTCACATTATGCCTGTGCATAATTTGTTACCACAAGATTATACCAAGCGCAGAAATTTCTTCCAGTGGTTAATTCAACAATACACATGAGATCCTTACTTCCTAAGCTGCCTGCTGGTTACCGATGAATCTTGCTTTACAAGAAATGGGATTACTAATTTTCGAAACACCCACACTTGGAACGAAGAAAACTCTCATACGATTCCTACTACACATTACCAACATAGCTTTTCATTAAGTGTCTGGTGTGGTCTCCTTCTTTTTGCCACCTAGGCTTTCAGGAATATCAGACTGGCATTTTTTTTGGCAAAATAGTCTTTATGAGCTTCTGGAAGATATTCCGCTTGCCAATAGGCTGAGGCTTTGGTTTATGCATGACGGTGCTCCAGCTCAATATTCCCATATCGTGACTGATTATTTAAACGCAATATATGGTAATCGACGGATTGGTCGAAATGGATCTGTTAAATGGCCACCACGATCTCCCGATCTAACGCCGTTAGATTGTTTTCTCTGGGGCTGGATGAAGTCTATGGTATATTCTACGTCTATTGGCACGCAAGAAGAGCTAAGGAATCGGATTGTGAAAGCCGCAGCTACTATCAAGCATCGCCCTATAAGAAGTTCCACAGAAGCATGGATTCGTCGTGCTATTTGCAGCATTCAACAAAACGGTGGCCACATTGAACAGTTACTCTGAATTATTGTGTTGTTAAATGAATATCTTCATGCCCTAATATCTCTGTAATAATTAAAACGTATGTGTTTATTTTTTGCTACAAAACACATTCATAAAGTAGTGCCGTACAATTTTGAAACACCCAGTACCTATAATTTCAAATCATATCCTTCGTTTTAAAAATCAAATAAATAAGGAGCAAATGGAAAAAAAAATTGTTTTCATTTGCATATTAATGAGTTACTTTCATACCATATTAATGAGTTGCTTTCGGCCAAATAAATATCTCACAACTAGTTTTTCAAAATCTGGTGGAAAAACAACTCACCAAAATTTTCTTTTACTTCTGTTGATACATTTATCTATAAAGTAACTAATTTTTTTTCATTTCAAATTTCGCTCTTTTGTCCTAACATGAATAGGGAGGTGTTAGTGGAGGGCAAGTACGTACCTATCCATGCAGATTGTTGAAGTTATTTCACTGTTAATCCAGAAGTGAGCGCCAATAACATTGAACTAATCCTATATTGCATTTGAATTTTAACCAATTCCGCACAATCTACCAGAAATCGTTTTTTTTTTTTTTTTTTTTCAGAAAAATGTTCCAAATAAATGTAATAGTTGTATATCTGTGTAGTTAGCAATCGATTAGTTAATCGAAAGTGCGGCTTTATAGAATAGTTTTTGAGTTTTTTTTTTTTTTTTTAATATTCTTATTTTTTTTTTTACAAATTAGTAGGGGCCAGCTCAGTTAGAGCTTTACACATAGGGCTAATTGAAAGAAAAAGAACAGAGACAATAAAAAAAAGATGAGTCTTCTCAGAGATCTTGATAGAGTCTGGGTTTTAATCTTCTGGATGAAGTAGGCTCGCCTTATGTGGTAATGTGAAGCTGAGGGTAGTGTGTGAAGCGGAGAAATTGAGGGAAGAAATTGTCTGTAAGTCTAGCCATGTGTGTGTATATATCTGGCATGTATTCTTAAAAATAGCAATTTATGATTTTGTATTGGAATCAGATGTCTTGATATTGGGAGTTGAAGCGATGAATAGGTGATTGTTAGTTAGAGAGTTGTTGCTCGAAATACGAACTACTGAATTACGAAAATAGACTATATTTTAACAATTAATTTAAAGTGTTTGAAACTAGATGAACTAAGATGCACAACTATAATGAATTATGAAATGATTAATAAATATTAAAGATGTAATGTTTAAACCTTGAATAGGGACGCGCTCGCGATGTGTGAAGCTTAACTGCTTAAACTGACGTGAACTATGACTGATGTATATCTCGTGTATGACTGATGTGTACTGATGTTATACTGATGAAGACTGATCCCTTCCTCCAGTGGGGAGAAGTTTATATTGTTATCACTCACACATTGGCTGGTATGTAAGTACGTGCCACACTAAAACATCTCTTGCAGTATGTTGACCCTAGGTAGGTCGGTGACCAGGGTGGCGACAGATGGTGGCCAGTCGGTGGTTAGCAAAGACTGTTTGTTAATAGATGGTAGCCAGGTGGCCTCTTGGGTGTACAGTGACCCTTGTAGGAAGGGTATACAGGCCAGGTGGCCTCTATACATTGACCGTATAATGACCCCTGTTTGAAAGGGTTTAGCGGCGTTTCTTTGGCTGTGTATTGACCCTTGTTTGAAAGGGTTTTTGTTTGCCGCGGTTCTTAACCTGCAGATAGCGGCTGGCTGGAACCCTAGTTATAATTTATTAAAAAATTATATATTTTTTCTTCTTGCTATCACATTACAATTTAGACCTACATCAAGTCTATGTTGATTTTAAAATGGCGTATGACTCCATCGCTAAGGAATTATTAAATGCATGAATGGTTTAGGAGTACCCGCGAAGCTGATTAGGTTAGTCAGGATGACGTTGACGCAGACAATGGCAAAGCTAGCTGTCCAGGGTGAGATCTTGAAGGAATTCCTCATTAATGTAGGCCTTAGACAAGGAGACCCGGTGTCTCCGGTTTTGTTCAATTTAATGTTGAAAGAGGGTTGAGGAAGACTACGGCGAATTCAGGAGGCACTATTCATAACCGATTGGTGCAGCACCTGGCCTGTGCGGACGATGTAGCGCTAATAGCAAGATCTGGAACCGCACTTAAAAGCACACTCCTAGAATTGGATAAAGAGGCCGCCAAGTATGGTCTGCGAATTAACACAGAAAAACAAAATATATGGTGACAACATAAAGTTTTGGAAAAAGAAGTTTTGGAAATTTCCTGGCTGGGCAATACCGTTTCGAAGGAGTGAGGACATTTAAATATTTGGGAGCAACCCTCACATCCAAGAATGAGGTTATTAGCTACGATGTAAGGAGCAGAATTACAGCCAGAAATAAATGTCTAGTGGCATAAGAAGTACGCTCCGAAATAAGAGTATCTCTAGACAAGCCAAGATCACTATATATAGGACGGCTCTCAGACCTACAGATGTGATCCTATCATTGTGTAATAATGTATGGATCACAAACTTGGGTGTTGACAGCAGCTGATAAGCTGAGATTAAACTGCTGGAAAAGGAAAGTTCTTAGATGTATATATGGCCCATCAGTGGAAAACAGTGTTTAGCGGTGGAGGAGACATGCTGAACTATACCAGCTTTACAAAAAAGAAAATCTAGTGACAGCAGTCAAACTAGGAAGGTTGCGCTGGTTAGGACACCTGCATAAGATGAATGAAGAGAGAATTCCACGAAGGGTGTATAAAAATCACCCAGGCGGCAGAAGACCAAGGGGACGGCCAGGGTTGAGATGGCTGCAAGCTGTGGAGACTGACATGCTAAAAATAGAGATTAGGCAATGGCGAAGAAAGGTATTAGATCGGGATGGTTGGGAAACTTTGTTAAAGGAGGCCAAAGTCCTTCAAGGGCTGTAGAGCAATGAGAAGAAGAAGAAGAAGAAAGGATTTTCTTCTTCAATGCTCACTGCACAGGTATAAACTTTTTTTATCATTTTGATTTAGAAATTTCAATGTGTATAGTAATAGGTATGTATACAATAAGTAAATAGGATGAGATGAGGTGATATCTTGATATGAAGAGCAGGAGGAGAGAAACTACCCTATGGTAGCACCCTCTATGGGATGTACAAGTGGATTAAAGCAATGAGAGTTAGTGGTATGGTATTTGAGATATTTTTACAATGCTGCATGTAAGGTCTTTATGGAGAGTGAAATTTGTGACAAAGTAGGTAGCGTTAACTATTTGGTCGAACTAGTTAAATTGAAATGTCTGTACATAGTTTGGTATAAACCTATGACTTTTATTTGAAACATTTTTCAAGAACAATTCATGGTTAGGGGATACTAGGGGAACTTCATGTTTTATTTTTAAGCCAATCACTATTTATGTTCGCTATTTAATATAAAATTAAATTTGCTGCCACAGCGTACAATAATTTCGTTTCGGGGTGGGTATTGTACTGCCTTGATAATAATTTACCAATCTATTATGCTGTGTCCTAAGCATGGAGAGGGGGAAACTTATGCATTTTCTCTCTCTCAGTCAGTCGCTATCTAACACTCGTTGGACTAAGTTGTAGTGCAGTAGTAAATTTGTCTATACAATTCAGGCCACTACGGTTGCCCTTAATTGTGAAAACTCAAGTTTGCCACTTCTGGTTTTCCTGGGTAGTGTCAATAAGCTGGTTTTTTGTCAGGTAAGCGGCTCCGGTTCGCTCGGTACTGCATAGGTTTATTGGAAATCACATGGTTGTTATTTCCGGTGGAGTTTCCTGCCGTGCAGCTTCTGGAAGCCCGTTTAATTATTATCTACGATCATCAGCCAAATAGCAGTGTATTGGTGAAGACTCGAAGAGTTGAAGCACATAAGAATTATCTCCTTATTCATATTTCTAGGATTTTTAGAGGATAGTAGAAGGGCGCAGGGCCATTGGGTTACTAAATCCGTTATTATGGAGTAGTAACATACTACCGAATTTTAGAAATTTAATTTACTATTACTATATAGTTGAAAGTGTAATGCTCTACGGTAGTGAAATATGGACTTCTCGATGCCAAGAGAAATAAAAACTACTCGCCATGGAAATGGATTTCTGGAGGAGATCTGCCCGAAAATCAAGATAGAGAGTCAGAAACACAGAAATAAGAAAGGCTACTGATGTAAAGAAGGACATCCTCCAGAGAATAACGTAAAGGAGGCTGGAATTGTTCGGCCATATCCTCAAAATGGATAAGCCAAGGATCCCTAAGCAGGTGATGGAATGGTCCCCGGAAAAAAGGAGGAAAAGTGGCAGACCAAAATTAAGATGGAGAAAGATAGTAGAACATGACAGGATATGGTCTAGTACCTGTAGAAGCTCTGCAGAGAGATGTATGGAGGGGAAAAATAAAAAATTGTGATTGATATCATGATGTGCTTGGGGGGATATAAGGATGGTTAGTTTGGTGAGGAAATCCTCATTGTGGGGAAAAGCCTGTAAAAAAAAAATCCTATTTTTTCCTATTCCCTTTTTCTCTCTCGGCCTGCATGGACTCATAAAATCACATGGTTGTTACTTCCGGTTTCCTGCAGCTTCTGGGAGCCCATTTAATTATTATCTACAATCATCAGCTAACTAGCAGTGTACTGGCAAAGACTTAAAGCACATAAGAATTATTTCCTTATTCCTACTTTTTCTCTCCTCTTTTTCTCGATATGGCCTAAGAACACATGGGTAACAAGTATTCTGCGTTCCAAAATAAGCGCCATTTCTTTGGCTTATTGAAAGTGATAATAAATAATATTTGCTATCCATTTTTAAATTTAATTTATATATTCATTTTTTCCAAGGGAAATTTTAATATTTCAATTTCCCATTTGCTCTACTATTATATTATATACAGTCCACTCAATTTATATTTTTGCTGTTTTTTATTAAACAAAGCCCACCCGAGGTATCTCACATCAATATATATTTTTATTTAATTTTTTTTCCCTGTGTTTTTGTACAGAGTATTCATTTACTAAATACTTGTTGTGTTCAGATTGCTTAAATTAAGTAATTACAGGTTTGTTTCATTCACTATTTAAAAATCCGATTATAGATTAACTTCCGGTTGACTGATAAAAATAATAGTTAATTTGTAATACTGACATATATTTGTGCAACAGATGGCCGTATGGTAAACATGTTGCAAATATTAAAATTTATAATTGAAACAAAGTAAAAGTGCCTCCAGCTACTCTCTCTACTTGTAAAATCTTATCGGCATTAGTTTCAGGCAAGTTAGAATTTATGCTTCACTATTAATTATCAATGCCAATTTCTGCAAGAAGTTAATGTCGGCTTTTGCCAAGTAAACTATTGTTTGTCCTCTTCATCTTTTCTAACTGTAAATAGTTAGTAACTATTACAAAATAAATTTCTTATACTAAGATAGATAAATCTCTAAATTCAAATTATATTTTAACCAATTTAAATGCATAGTGTAAATAAAATTTCTGCTAAACACGAATGTTTTAATGTAGATAAAATAACGTTTACTATTTTAGGTTATTAAAATTTATAACTACGTACTAATAATATTGTTGTGGTTTAAATTAGTATTAATATTTTTTTAAATATTTTTCCTATCCAGTCGGTTAGAATTGGATGTAAATACTGTTTGAAAAACAATATGTTGTGAAATATTGTAGATTGTTGTAGGGAATTATTTCCTGCTACCTGAAAGATCTATTGTGCCCCCCCAGGAGCCTTCTCAGTGCACTGCAGGCTTCCAAGCGGTGTTCTCTAGCTACAGACAACACTGCCCATTACCGGACAGTGAATTGTAGAGGCTCCTAGGAAGAGAAAATCTAAGGCAGCATGCTGGATTTGAACCCGGGACCTCTGCGTTGCTAGGGCAGCGCGCTATCACTGAGCTCATCTCTTCCTTCTCCCTTGGCTTAGGCCAATTAACTAGAGTCGGAGATCCTAGTTTGTGTATTGTCTTTGTCCTTGTCTGTAAAGAGTAGTTTAAGTGTATTGTTCTGACGAGGTGCATAGAGTACTGAGCTGTGGTAACGGCTCGGGGTCGCTACTCCCCAAGTAATTGCATGCAACAGATACCCCTTGCGGGCATAATTATATATAAAATGACAAATATTCTTTAATGTTCTAATTTACTCATTTGTAGTAACTTAAATATAGAGGTGTCAGGGAGGAGGCAATTACTTACCCGTGCATTATTATTATTATTTTTATTTTTTTTTTTTTTTTTTTTGGCGCATCGACAACTAAGGTCATTAGCGCCTTTCGATTATTATTTTTTTTCTTCTCGATCCGTTTACTTGCTCAGTCAAGATGGCACATGTTCTACTACCTACCTTTATGGCATCCAGCACAATACTTTGACTAGCAAGGTATGGTGGAGCCCAAGGATATCGAACATGGTTCCGCACATCTCCTCTTACACCATCAAACTAGTTGACGAGGGGGAGTGCGGATACCAAACAGTGCCATCCTTTGCACACAAAAAAAAAATACATAGCGGGCAGGTGCCCCTCAAAATAATCTTATGTAATAATTATTCACATATTGTTTGAATATTTCACAGATTATATAGCAAGGAAATTAAAATCAATATGTACTAGACTCAACTCATTCTTTTATATCGTCTTCCTTGTTTGGTGGCTATTTGCATCGAGGAGAAGTACTTTTATAAATATTCCTTCCCCTGGAATTTTCCTAGGTCTAAATCTGGGTGTAGTACTTTTATAAATATTCCTACACCCCTTTTAAAAAAAATAACCTAAAATCTAAAACATATCTACACTATTTACACTCGCGCATACTATCATTTGCACCAATAAAACGTACAAACTAATAAATACATTCGTACTAATAAATACATTCATACTAATAAATACATTTATACTAATAAATACATTCATACTAATAAATACATTTATACTAGTAGTTACATTCATACTAATAAATACATTCATACTAATAACACATTCACTAATAAATACATTCAAATCTTACAATCACACGGAGGGAAGAGTACTCGATATTCCTCTCCCCTTTTACTAGAACTAATCTAAACCTAGTCCTAAATTTTATAATAAAAATTCATTTTTTTCAAGAAAGCAAATAGCCTTTTTTTATGGGAAGACCCTTCTTCTAAAATTGCGCGCAAATCATGTGGCAGGCCTGCTTGTTCTCTATATTGTCGCAGTGCCTGACACTCTTCTAATATATGTGCTACCGTTAATCTTTCTCTACACCATGAACACCTTGGACTTCTGGCTCCTATAAGGAGGTGACCGTGAGTCAAGCGTGTATGCCCAATGCTTAGCCTCGTGATTATTACCGATTCATGCCGCTGGAAACTCTCAGCTGTCGTTTTTCGCACACATGGTTTAATGCCCTTCAGTTTTTCATTTAGGGCGTCCCACTGCTGCTGCCATTTTTCCGTTAATTTCTCTTTTATGAGGATTTGTATATCCGTGGGACGTACAGGAATGACGTTATTTATTTGCCTACAGGCTGCAGTCTTTGCCGCCTGATCTGCTTTTTCGTTGCCGGACACGCCGATGTGGCCCGGCACCCATACAAATATCACTTCCTGTCCACATGTGCTTAGTTGGTGCAAAATTTCGTTAATATTAACTATCATTGGATCAGCCGAGAATTTGTCCTGGAGAGCCGTCAATGTACTCAGAGAGTCAGATAGCACAAGTACTTTATTATAGCTATTGGCTAGGATGAGTTTCAGAGCCTGACATATTGCGTACATTTCTGCCGTATATACAGTAGCATAAGGGGGAAGTGTCCATGTAAGGGTAACTTCACCTGTATACACGGCGCATCCTACACCGTTATCTATCTTTGAACCGTCAGTAAAAATAGGCCGATAATCGTGATAAAAATTAAAAATTTCGAGTAATTTTTGACGATAGAAAACGGGAGATGTCTCATGTTTTTTATATAATGACAGATCCACGCGAACGCAAGCGGAAGGTAATAGCCATGGAGGAGAGGTATTAAACCTCCACCTCTCTACTGGAAAAAATTCCAGTCCCTCCGCTTCCATAAGACATTTGGCTCTTAATCCAAGGGGTAGCGTCCGCGTGCTTTGCGGTGGAGATTCCTCAATGGAATGGCTCTCGAATATGGTTTGGAACAATGGATTCATTGTTTTCCCCCATATTCCGGCGGCATAGCATAGCGTCAGCTGTTCTCGTCTTAGTCGTGGTGGCATCAATTCTGATTCTACGTAGAGGCTTTGCAAAGGGCTGGTACGGAAGGCGCCTGTTATTAATCTTAATCCTTCATTATAAACTTTATCAAGTGATTTCAGGCGTGATTTGCGCGCTGAGCTATATACCGGGGCACCATATTCCAACTTAGACCTTGTAATGCATATGAATATGCGTCTTAAAATTTCGCGCTCTGTTCCCCATCTATAGCTCGACAAAAATTTCAATATATCTAGGGTCTTTTTTGCTTTAACACAAGTTGAGTCCAGATGTTCCTGCCATGTCAAACTTGAATCAAATATGAGGCCCAGAAACCGTGTGCTTTCTTTATATTCTATAGGTATACTGTCCAGATACAAGGTTGGTGGGTTATGTTCACTTCTTAGTCTACAAAAATGCATGCACACTGTTTTGGTTCTTGAAAATTTGAACCCGTTTCTGGTAGCCTCAGCAGCCACATGATTTATTGCCTGCTGTAGGGTTTCCGCAACCTCACCTATGTTATCGCCAGATAAATATATGGCGAGGTCGTCTACATATAGAGATACTTGTAGTGGGTCTTCTACAGCTTCTGCTAGGCAATTTACCGCCACTAGAAATAGTGTTACACTTAATACCGACCCTTGGGGAATACCATTTTCTAATATTTTTGGGTCTGATAAAACCGACCCCAGACGAACTCTGAATCTACGCAGTTCCAAGAAACTACGTATAAATTTAGGCAGATTTCCCCTCAGTCCCCATTCGTGACACTTCCGCAATATTGCATGCCGCCAAGTAGTGTCATAGGCCTTCTCGAGGTCGAAGAACACGGTATTATTATTATTATTATTATTTTTATTATTATTATTATTATTATTATTATATTATTATTATTATATTATTATTATTATTATTATTATTATTATTATTATTATTTGACTGAGTAGAGGGCCAAAACCCTACGCTATCCCAACCCTCACTGGGCCCCCATATACCTACCCTAAAAAAAAAAAAAACTACAAACCGGGTCTAGAAAACTACAAAAATCCAAATTCGGGTTTAACGTATCTGAGATTCACCGCAGTCCAAACAATCTAAACCATAAAGGGAAATAGCCTAAGCTCTTCCACAGACATCCTGTTCCGAACAAATTAGGCCCTGAACCTAATTTCCTCACAATACATCATAGAATGGATGGGTGTCTCTTCCTCTGTCTCACAGACTCTACAAAAGGAGTCTGGTATGAGCCCCATTATGTAGAACTGTCTCCTTAAAACACAATGTCCAGTAAGTGATCCAACCAGATGCCTGAAAAAGATCCGTGAAAGACATAGAAACATCTACCAACCTATGCAGGTAATAGAAGTGATTACATTTAAGTCCTGTTGAAGCACTAACCTATATAACATTTTTAAAAATTTAAAGCCGCAAATTTGCGCAGAATTACCTAAAATCAATTATTTATTTTTTGTTTTTTCAGTAGAGATTCCAAACTCTCTATTACAAATAAGGTCTCTCTCTTTCTCTCTCTCTCTCTCTCTCTCTTGTAAATGAGATGGTCGTAAGGCCCCATGCTACTTTACGCTTTCCAATCCTGGAGAAACAATAGCAATATAAAGGCTCTACAAATAATGCAAAACAAATTCCTAAGACCGCCACAAACTCACCTCGATGCACACACACGTATAACAGATTTACACTCCATAACACTGCAATAGAAACCATAGAAAAATACACCAATTTAATCTGTAAAAAGTTCTTTGAAACCACACAATCACCTTTGTATAAATATAGGAAATATGATAAAAAAAACTTATTCTGTAAAGTGTTGTGATCGATTTTTTGCAATTAATTATTCATCAGAAGTACGTGTTTTGAAGCCTTATGAGGACAAAACAATGTTATTTGGCGAATGGAAAGTTTGTGTGTGTGTGAGTGTGTGTGTGAGTGTGTATGTGAGAGAGAGAGAGTGAGAGAGATAGAGAGAGAGACAAAATATCTCAGAGGGAAAAAAATCACTGACCGCTCGAACTTCTTGATATTTATTTCGATCAAGTCATCATTTAAAAGTGGAACTAACCGAATTTTTTATTTTATTTTATTTTTTTTCAGTTTTTCACGATATTTTCAGAAATTGGGTTTAACGATTTTCTTCAAACTTTTTATAGTATATGATTATCACTTTTTTTTGTCAAATATTTTTCTAGGATAATTCATTTTTGGGATGGTTCTGAGGAAGTTGCAACGATTACGCTCCCTAGGTAAGCACTCCAATCACTATAAATACTATTGAGATCCATTAAATGCACAGCAATTCCAAATTTCAAGAAAAACGGTTTACAAAAGAATTACTCTGTGTGTGTGTGTGTGTGTGTGTGTGTGTGTGTGTGTGTAACTTTCAGAGAGAGATATGTTTAAGAAATAAGTAAGAAGTCACCACTAGTTTAAAATAAGTATATTATCTCTAAATGAATTTAAATACTGTAACGCAGCCGCTGGTGCCATCTAGGAGAGAAAGCAGGTACCTCAAGTTCTCCTAGTGGCCGCTAGAAAGCGCTCTAACTCTTTCTGGAATGTTCTAGAACTTCCCAGACCCTTCTCCACCGGTATATATAGTAATTAACAAGAGCTAGAGTAGAGGGAGTCGTGTTACAAACCTAGTGTGCGTTTGTGAATAGTAAATAAAAAAGTGAACTAAGAGAACTTTTGTTGGTTTAAACTGTGTATTAATTATTATTAAGTGCTTTATTTGTAAATTATTGTGTTAAACAATAAATTGATGTTATTTTTTTTAAGTTTAGAATGTTTTATCTAAACGAACCCACTTAGAAACTAGTTGCAGGAGCTAGTTCAGAGGGAAAAATGTTACAATACTTTATAATATTACGTAATAATAAACTTATAAATATACAAAAACTTTAGCATTTAATATTTGTACTTTGATTGATATTAACACAATTGTTCTCATAACACTTGTGGCGAATATGGTGTAGTGGTTATGAGCATGGACTTGTAAGTGGGGGGACCCCAGTTCGAATCCTGCGTATAACTGCTAAATTTTATATTTGTTGAAAAAATGTTATTAGTAAAGAGGGTGCTTCCGCCTCCGTCCAAGACACCTGCTTTGGTAGTTGGACGTTAATTCGCCTGAAAAAAGGGGCATTACTTTACTTTCTCGTAACACTTTACTAGCACTGAAGTTAAGAGAGATACTGTTCTCAGGCGAATGATAGTGCTTGAATGTTTTGGAATAGGACTGATGAAATAATGCTCGTCTTAGTAGTTAAAACCTGCCCCAAATATACGATTTAATAATAATAATAATATAATAATTAATATTTTATTTGAAAAAGAAATTATAATAGAAACATATAAAAATGAAAAAAGTATTCTACGGCAATGGTAAACCGTCTGCCGGAGATTGTTTGATGTACATATATATAATAACAATTACAAATTGTTTTATAAATTGAATAAATATTTAAGAACAAAAACTGCTAATAAAGGAATACAAAAGTTGATAAAAGAAAGAAAAATAGTAATAATAAACAGATAAAAGAAGAGAAAATCATTCACTTAAACTAAATAATTTTTCTTTTTTTTTAAAATAAAAAAAGAATTAGATTCCTCAATAACTAAATATATGAACAAATAAATATACGATTTCTAGAAGGGGGTTAAAAGACAAAGAGTGGCCGAGTTCTCCTTACATCTCTTGTAACGGTGTCTTATACCTGTATTTTTACCCTAACGCCAGCCAACGTACAAATTAACTTTTAAAAAACTGATTTTAATTAAAATATAAAATATATTTCTTACTATTTCTAGTTTTCAATATGCTTCTTCTACTACAAAGGCTTCAGAGATTTTCATTAAATTTACATTGTATGAATATGAAGTTTCCACTTTCATTAGAAAATATTTTTCTACAAAAAAATTATATTGAATTCTGGGAAATCAATGAGATTAGATTCATGTGTTATGTGGATATTGATTAGGCGCTATCTTCTGAATTTTAATATAATCATATTCAAATACTACGTGCTATATGCAGAGAACGTCATGTAAACCTTTCACAACTATATATTTATTTATATTAGGTCAACTAAACTTCGTGTAAAAAAATTCTGTTAGAAGAAAATTTGTTAAATTTTATTAATTGCAGTGAGAGAAAGTTGTGTGCACGTTACAGACCAAATTAAAAAAAAAAAATGGACTTTCTCATATGGCGTAAGAGATATAACATTTATAAATAAAAATCTATTGAGAAAGTTACACATGACTTTCTCTTACGGCAGTGTTCAGTCATTCTAACTGAAATTCCCTTCATCTAAACTTTTAGTTCACTAATAATATTTATAAAGGAGGTTGGGGGAACTGTACTCCATTTTGGACGACATTATTACGAACACTTAATGCTCCACTGGGTCACTTAACCTCCACTACCTGCTATTACAGCCTTTATTTTCGCTTCACATTCTTGACATTACATCAAACTAATATGAATATAAACAGAGGGAGAAAGAGAGGCTATTAATGGCCAAATAAATGGCCTTATTTGTACATCAAACATACAGGAAATTAAATAAATTATAAACTTTGAAGTTTCTAAAGTTAAATAAATCTAAAGGTTCAGACAGGAAACAGTTTATATGAACAGGCCATCGGCGTACTACCATCATTTCACCAAAGTTATTCCAATTATTTGATTTATTGCTGGTACCATTTGGATAGCAGGGAATTTAATTAAATAATATTCACTGCAATTAAAGTTGTTAAATTATTGTGTAAATATAATTAAACACCGCTAGTTTATTCAGTACATAATGTGCATTTGAATCGGCCAGTTTGTGTCTTGTAAGTATTGTGTATTCAATTACGGAAAATGAATTATAAATACAGAACTTCCCTAAAACAAGTATCTTTTATCATTTTTCTCAGGCTGACACCGGCGGGTGATTGGTGTTAAATTGTAAGATTGTTTAGGCTTCTATCATTCGCCATCAAAACTGAAAATCAGAGGTAAGACTTACAAAACCATTCCCCCGCCAGAAACTCACTAAAATCAATTTTTCCATTAAAAATAAAAAAAAATGTTTCAAATAAAAGAGAATAAAGGTTGTCCCACATATACAGGGTGTCCCAAGGTATATGGATAACGACTTTTTCTCGGAAACTAAGATAGCTAGAAAAAAACTAAAAAATACGTGTCCCCCGTAGTTTTTGTGTTAGAAAACCAAATTTTATTTGCAAATGTTGGTGCTTCCAGAAGCAAGATATAGGCACCAACTTCATTTTTTCACATGGGGAGGTGTGGTTTTTATTTAAGAAATAGATTTCTCTGTTTTTTTGGAAGAAAAATTTACTTGAACGGTTTTTTTCTTTGATCGATATTTTACAAGTTATGAATGAAAACATGATTCCTATAAGAAATTACAAATTGATATTATAACGGTTTTTTGATTGAATAAGAAGAAAAGTACTATTTTATTATAAATTTTACTCCTCATTAATTACAGATCTTGCTCGAACTGGCCTCCACCATTAGAGATGCATACACATGCTTTTTCCTGCCAATTGTACCTTAAGAACAAAGAAATACATCTCTAATGGTGGGGGCCAGTTCGAGCAAGATCTGTTAATTAATGAGGAGTAAAATTTATAATAAAATAGTACTTTTCTTCTTATACAATCAAAAAACCGTTATAATATCATTTTGAAATTCCTTATAGGAATCATGTTATCATTCATAACTTGTAAATTTATCGCTCAAAGAAAAAAACCGTTCAAGTAAATTTTTCTTACAAAAAAACAGAGAAATCTATTTCTTAAATAAAAACCACACCTCCCCATGTGAAAAAATGAAGTTGGTGCCTATATGTCGCTTCTGGAAGCACCAAAACAAATTTGCAAATTAAATTTGGATTTCTTACCAAAAAAACTACAGGGACACGTATTTTTTAGTTTTTTTCTAGCTATCTTAGTTTCCGAGAAAAAGTCGTTTATCCATATACCTTGGGACACCCTGTATACACAGTTCAAAAAAAAAATCTAATGTGAAACACTCACACAGAACTTTCTCTTAAACCAGTTTACAAAATTGTAATTGACAAATTTTACAGATGATACACTAATTTTAACGAAATTCGTCGATGTTTTTATGGAGAAAATCGCACAAACTGGAGAAAAAAAAAAGCTGTTGAGAAAAATGCACTTTCGGTTTACTTTAATTTTCTTGAAACTCGGAATTTATTTCTAATTAATTAATCAACTATGATAGCACCTTAAAGGAAAATATAAACCCACCTGTTTATCAAAACCCCCTTAAGTGACTTTATCCAGAAAAACGTTTCAAATAAAAATTGTAGATCTTTATAATATGTGTAGTTTATATGCTTTTAGTTTGAAGAAAATCGTTGGACCCGTTTTTAGAGAAAATAGCAGGAAACTTAAAAAACACTTCTTAGTAAAAACGCCCTTCCGGCATTTCGATTTTCTTCAAACTCGGAATTATAACAACATATTTAATCGTAATTAATATTATTTATATGACAGAATTGTGTAATAAACTGACATAATACTTTAGAAAAAAAAAATCTAACCCACCCCCACACACAGACACACACCTCCCCCAAAAAGTGCCCTGAAATGAATTTTCCTAGAGAATTTTTTTAAATAAAAGTTGTAGACCTTTGTATGTTTAGTTTAATATAATCTGTTTAAAGAAAATTTGTTGGAGCCATTTCTGAGAAAATCGTAAAAAAACGAAAAAAAAAAAACATTTTTGGTTAAACGATTTTTACGAAAATCTGATTTTCAAATCTTCTGGTAGAAAACTTACCAAACGAATTATTCTTTGAAAATTCTGTGATTTTTCATTTTGGAGATATGCTGCCCGCCCCCCCCCCCCACACACACAAAATACACGGATATATTTCTTCCACCATAGATGTATAAATATATATATAAAACACACAAGGTTTCTGTTTTATTGTCTATAGTATTTCTAAAGATGTAATTTTTGATCAATCACAAATATCAATTTTTGTATAGATAAACATACTAAACTATTTACTGTTGATAACCTAACAACAAATATATCGTTGAACAAGAATTATATTTTAAATAATATTTGTTTTTATATTTTTATATATTTTAATATTATTTTTCTTAAATTATTGCATTTAAAAGAAGGGATTGAAGTGTTCTTTTTTTCACCCTCACCGAAAGCAATTAAAAAAAATATTATATTATTGGTCATTAATAAATTATTTTATTAAATAACTTTATATATTTTTTTTAAATGAAAATTAAATATTAAGAAAAACTCTTTATTAAAATGGAGATTATAACATAAAAGGAAAAAGGAATTATGATTTTTTCCATTCAGAAAAATATAAATTATTATTTATGAAAGATGTACGAGAGATGTCGTATTTGTGTGGGCAGTGATTTTTAATTGAAATGAGATATATATATATATTTGTTTGTACACAGTATCGTTCTGGAAAAAAAAAATTCTGTTTAAATTATTCTCATATACAACATACAAAAAAAGTCGTAAAAGTTTTGCCCTGCTGAACATGAGCGGTATAGAAAGGGCGGCCATTGTGTGTGTAAGTTTTACAGAAGAGAGAAATTTTAAGAAATAAGTAAAAAGTCCAACTGGTTTAAAATAAATATATTATCACTAAATGAATTTAAATACTTCACAATAATGAAGTAATAAATACATAGAAACTCTTGCATGTAAATATTCTTAAGCACAAATGTTCAAATTAAACACTTTTTGGCATACTGAATTTATAATGAGAGAGTGGCCTTTTTCAATGCGACGAATGTTACTGGTTGAGTGCTGTAATAGCAAGCAGAGAGAAGACAGGCCCTCTCTGGTACTCTCTGACTTAAGCAGGCTAGAGTGGGAGAACCTGTGTATATAAGCCAGTGGGAATCTATCTATCAGATTCAACCATACATCGCATCGTGTCATATCTCTACTCCCACCTTTTATTCTATCAGTTTCATTATAAAGTCCAGTGCAGTTAAGTGTAAACTTATAGCTACATTATAACAGTATCTTCATATCTCGTTCATTCAATCAAACCCAATTTCTCTCCTCAACAACTTCATTATAGTGCTGAAATTAGACTCTTGGTAGTTGTTATTATTGCCTATCAAGGGTGGGGCTATACCCCGGCACTGCAGCCAACAGAGGCTTATTGTGCCATCCCGATAACCTCTAGTAGTGGAACCTTCCCTCCCTAAAGGACTTTCGCCACCAGATCATTTTCGGCTACATCTCCTCAGATCGCAATGTACCAAAGTCTCATACCTCAATTTAGTTATTGCTACACAAGCAAATAGCAGGTGGCGGGCCCATTTCCTCCTCCTCCTGACATAATCTGCACAAGGGTTCTATGCTAATAAGCCCTACCTTGTGCAGATGCTTCCTGAACTAGCCATGACCCGTAAGTAGTCCCGTCACCAGAGAAATCTGGCTCCTACTCTGACTAAAGGGCCATTTGGGTCCTTCGTTTATACAGCCTTAGCATCATCCTTTCGCTGTGTTCTTCATGCTAACCGAGAAACCACTCCCTAATCGCACACAAATCGCTCCGCCACTAATCCCCAGGACAGGTTCTGGACCAGTGAACTGAGTATTTGCCCTTTTGGTAGTTAACATATTCCCTTTATATATGATTTCTAGAAGGGGCAAAAAGGCAAACGATATCTTGTATGTGCAATTTTGACCCCCTTTGCCAGCCAACATACAATTTTCCTTTTAAAAACTGATATTATTTCAAAAATCTAAAATATATTTTTCAATTCTTTCTATTTTTCCATTTGCTTCTTCCATTACAAGTTTTTCGTTTGTTTGTTTGTTTTTTGACTTATTAGAAACTTGATCGGTGACTCTTGAAATGGTTGTAAAGACACTTGAATGGAAATATTTTTTTAATTTCTTATCAAGATTTTTTTATCAAGGGTAAAAAACAATCAGAAACGTCAGCTTGCTATGAGAACGTACAGGAATTTAATGTTCTCAAATTATTAAATTAATTGACGAACTAAAATAACAAGATAATTTGAAAAAAGAGCACTAGCGCATTCTGTCGGTTAGTTTTTTATATTTCATGCAATAAATTACCCAAAGAACTTGGTGTTGTGCTAGTGCCGTTTTTCAGATATCTTAAGTTATTTTGTTTGTTTTGTTTTTTTAATTTCAAGCTTAATTACGTTAATAATTTTTATAATAAATATTAATTATATATAAGTGAAAGTTATAAAAATAAGAATAGATTTAAATGGGTTTTATTAGTAAAATCAGATGGTTATTACATGAAATGTGTTCATTGCTGCAGTTCAAGATTACTTAAAAACATATAAGGTAAATCAAGTAGATATTTCTTCAGAGTATTACAGGTCTAAAGTAAATATCTTCTTATTATGAGAAAACGTTCATTCAGTCTTTAATCTGAGAAAAACTTTGGCTTTTTATCAAAACGATGGCCTCTTAAAAAACGTATTCTAAGTTAAAAAGTATATATATATATATATTCTTGCAAGAATATTCATTAAGTATAAATTAAAAATTTATTAGATAAAGGGATCCAACTAAACGTGTGAAAGATAAAGCGGCTTTAGGAGAAAGTATTTATTAAGGCAGGTGCACACTGGAATCCATCCTGAAGAGTTCAATAAACCTAAACATCAGATATTGTTTTCAGACATTTTTTTCTTTTTACTGCATAATTTTCATTGTGTAAAATTTTTGATGTTGAGATTAACATCGAAAAGTTGAAGGTCCATTGCTCATGAAAAAAAAAAATTAATTGCATATATAGAAGAGCAATGAATAGGCTCAATATTATCTGAGGTTAAATCTCTAATGAAAGTCCGTAAAATGGAAAGCATTTTCCGAACCAACACATTCTAAGACGTTATAGGTAGTAGTGTAAATTGGTATATGCTAGATTATAGTAGATAATTATAAAAATTATATAGATAAAATGTAATTAATTTCTTGAACATTATCCATTACCTTTTTAAAAATTTGTCCTTTTTTTAGTTTGGATACTTCCAACAGAAGTAGACAAGTATTAGACCACAGATGGACTGTACTTCCTGTTCTTCCTAGCTCTCATTCAACCATACTTCATACCATTAAACCTCAGAGAGAGTTTAGTTAAGCTTATTGAACCATTATAGGCAAATCCTAATATTTATATGGAGTCATTTCTGTATTAAACTTGATCATTTAGTTCAATAATATCGTTAATACTTTCTTTTTTTTAGACCTTGAATAATATAAATTTATTAATATGAGTTTTAACTTAGCCTTTTTGTATTAATAGTTTATTAAATATTAGAATTTCTTAAGAAATTTCTCTAGTATTTGAATAGATTCATTAATAAGGAAAATAACTTTAATCTATGACTGACTTGGCCTTCTTCAAATCTATAGAAGTACTGTTTGTCGTTACATTAATTAATAATAAAACATACAGTTTTTCTATTTATAAATAAAGATTGCACTAAATCTTGCATTCTCTTTCAGTTTCTATGTCAATCTGTGTGCAACTATTTGAAACTATGTACAGTAGTTTACTTTGTTATAAACTAAACTTAAAGGAGGTTTATTTGTTTATCCTTCAAGCACGCTAAAGATTTCTTTAATGAGAGTTAAGTATACTTTTATAAGACTGCAGCTAAACTATTTAGTCTCCAATGAGCTCTGTGTATTCATCTGTTAATAGAAATAAATCCTAGCATAAATAACTATATTTATTTTCAGAGAATACATTAACTTTCGTTTTGTCAATTAAACTAGCAAATATTTTTATAAATGAAATAATCTTAAGTATATCAACAATTCAGTTCGCGATATATTTAATCAATCATTTATATTCATTTAGTTTTCAGATAATTTACTAAATTATATATTTTATATTATCTTTTACAGCCCTTCTTCTTACAAATTTAAATATTCCCCGGCCTTGATAAATGACATTATTACTTCATGATAGGCTGTTCATTTCAGATTTTTTTTACCTATTTTTTCTTGTATTTCAAATGACCTGAAAATTTTAAATGTATTTATCTGCTCAGATAGTCAAGCTGGCATTTTAAATTTAAAAATTATTTCTCTTGATTGAGCTATCCTCCACAAGAAGTGTCTTTCCAGTCTATTAGACACATGTCTTTCTAGCTTGTAAGCTTAAGCAGCTTCACAGCATTTAACCCTTCAGTAGAAAACGGCATTCCAAATTCTGACTAAAATGAGCAGACAAGTGAAATGTACTGTCTTTCATAGATTTCTCTTAACATCTGGTTGGATCCCTTACGTTTAACTGTAGAAGACATCTTACAATACGGGCTTCTTCGGAAATCCCTATTGTTTTTTCAATTTAGCAGATTCAGGACATTTACTGAAACAAATTGCCAGTGGAAGAACTTTGGCAGTTTTATCTGGCAAGCTTTTTGGGGCATCCTAAATTTTAGGTAGATAAATTTTTGGTTCAAGTAAGTAAATAAGTTAGTCTTTTTTTTCAGACGGGCTTTTATGTTCAACAACCGATTGGGTGCCGTGTAGGGTAGCAGATAGTCATTATTCTTTACTGTATTTTTATTGACATTAATACATAAAAAAAAATTCAAGGCAAAGACCGGGATTGAACTCACGTAATGCATATTTGCTTGGCGATTCGTGTCTCTAACTGATCAAGTTTTAGGGTTTTTGCGAGGAGTGGAATTCTATTCTATTCCGGGGCTTGTTGCTACTATTTTGGGTAGCCTTATAATGAAGGGGCATCTTACTGGAGGGTTTGATCCTTCTCCACAAATAAATAATAATGATTCTATACCCCCCACCGGGACTCGAGTCTGATCGGTGCAGTAATGGCAGCTGATAAGAGGTATTCGTCTTTAGATTTACACTGAGCGTCGTAGAGGGTGCAGGAGGTTCAGGACTCTACCACCGACATGGCTGCACATGGCGTGCAAAGGCTTTTCATGGGCAATTCTCCGCAGTGCTGGAAGGTGACGCCATAGATAAAGAGGCATCAGTGATGTGGTTCACCCATGGGTAACTTTACCCAGAAACTGAGGGACACTAATTGCATCAGGTATTATGTGCGCTATACTACAGGAGATGTAGAGGCACAGTAGCATGGCTAAGATAATTTACCGGGAGTTGGCATGTGTTCAGTCGTCCCACCCTACTACCAGTATGATCCCGAGCCGGTGAGTGCTAGAAAGCTCCGGGCACCACTCTATGGGGATCGCGTGATGCTCACGGTTCACTCAGTAGAGGGCACCCGACCTAATAAGAGTGAGGTTAAGGTATACATAATAGATATCACAGTCCCGGACTCACCTAATGTTGTGCGGGTCTTCAATGGGAAACTGATTAAGTATAGGTCGCTGGCAGCTGAGGTTGCTTCTCTTTGGAGAGGCGTTGAGTCTGTTGACATTGTGCTGACCTGGTAATCCCGCGCGCTATCCAGGGTGGACTGCTCAAACTTGAAATCAGTAGAAAGACGCTGGATTTAATGCAGCAAGCTGTAATCCTCAATTCCTGTAGGATCATCAGGGAGATTTTGCTGCAGGGGAAGGACGAGCGGCCGCTGGACCACTGATGGTGATTGCCAAGTATTACTAATAAAAGAATACAAAACAATGTGTAAAATAATAATAATAATAATAATAGAGTTTAAAAAGTATAATAACTTTTGAAAAGAACATTTTTTTTTTTTGCCAAAATTACTTTTAAAAAAGTGCGAAAAAGTTCGTAGTGATGTTGTTAAGTAAATTTCAAGGCTAATTAACATAAAAAAATAATTGAGTTTTACATTGTTGTAAATGTAACAATTTGTTGAACAAGTTTTGGTTAATATCGTGAGAACCTGTTACAAACCAATTCAGTAAAACAGGTTTTAATATTTCGATGATGATGATAATTAAATACGTAAATGTAAACGTTTCAAATAATCATATATTTTTTTCGAATGTAAATTGTGATTACTAAATATTGAAAAGTAGTTTTTTTAATTATTAATTATCCCTTTTTATATATTGTTTATCTTTTACCTTATTTCAAGACATAAAATCATATTTTACTGAAAATATGTTAGCAAATGTTTATATAAAATAAGCGCACTTTTAATGAAAGATTGACATTAAGAATTGTTAGAAGAACAGTAATGTATTAGCGTCCATCAAAAAATTCTCTATAGTAAAAAATAAAAATAAAACAGGTTAAAATCTTAATTGGATCATTAGGATTGATATTAGTAATTGGGTCCTTCATATAATTGGGAATTTTAGCAAGAAATCATTACAAACGGACAGCCGTAAATTGTGTTCTTTTTTTATTTATTTTTTTTTCCATTCAAATAACATGACAAGTTAACAAGGTATTATTTATATTTTTATTTTTTATAAAATGCTTCTTTTGTTTTCTTTTACATTATACAAATCATAAAACTGTTATATATTTCATCATAAAGCTTGTTTCCCATAATATAATTCAATTGTAATGAATGCATAAATTACATTGTTGTAGACATCATTTCTCTGCCTTCTGTTTTTTATACTTTGCCCATTTCTTTATTAAATCCGCCTTTTTCAAGGTTGTTCAACGTTAAGATAAACTTAATGATAAATAAAATATCCAGTTTGTTTTTAGACATTTATTTACTGGAGAATCTTCTTTCTTTTCTTTTTTTGTTCACCCACAATTAAATGCTAATTTATTTGGTACTACCAGTATTATTTACAGTTACCAGTGGTAAACGGAGGGGAAGTTTTATTAAATAAAAATGGTCTGCTTTTCTTTCCATTAGCGAGATTACTTCAGTGAAGAAAGAAAATTACAAGAGTTCTTATATAGCCTTATTTTATACAAAAAAAAAAAAAAATGAACGATGGAAGATTAGTTGACGTGTTGAAATTCAACAATTATAAACAATGAACTCGGCGGTTATGGGAAATAGATAAATCTTATCGATAAATTGAATATTGTTATTGATGGAGCAGTTCGTTGAGCTCTCTTAGACGCTATCATCAATTTTAAAAATAATCACTTTATATTATAAGCTAAAAGTAGTACTCCCCCTAATCCCCTTTACCAAAATTTACTTGCGACATTATAAGGAACAGGCAGGCCTGCCAAATTCAGCATTTGCGCGCAGTGTTAGAAGAAGGGTCTTCGTATAAAACAAGGCTATTTGCTTTTTTTGAAAAGAATAGGATATTACTATAAAGTCTAGGCCTGGGTTTAGGTTAGGTTTAATAAAAGGGGGAGAGGAATATCGAATACTCTCCTCTCTGTGTGAATGCAGTTTGCTTGTACTTATTAGTATGCATGTATTTATTAGTACGATCATATTTATTAGTGTGCATGTATTTATTAGTGTGAATGTATTTATTAGCGTAACTGATTGTGTGAATGAGTGAATATTTATAAAAGTACTAGATCCAAAATAGATTTAGGAAACTTTTAGGAAGATGAAAATTTATAATAGTATGTCTCCAACACGCAATTAGCCTCGTAAAAGGAGAAAAGAAAATATAAAATGTAGATAAAAGGAAGTTTAAGAAAATATAAATAAAAAAGTAAAATACAATAAAAAAGCAGTGTGGGCAAGAAACTCAATTAGAGTTTTATCAATACACTTATTTATCAAAAAGAATGCACCGTCCAAATGATTCGCTAATAAAGGGATGGCACAATCAAGATATCCTCACTCCTCCTCGTCGACCGGTTTGATGACGTAAGAGGGGATGCATGGAACTGGGTTCTAAACCGGAAGCACCACCTACCTTGCTAGACAAGGTATTGCGTTGGTTGCCATAAGGTAGTGAAGAACAGTGCCATCCCAACTTTTGAAGACAAAATTCGAGAAGAAAACTGTGTGAGAGACGCTAATGACCGACCACTGCTGTCGATGCGCCGGAAGAAAAAAATAATAATCATTATCTTAATAAACTCAGTTTTCACAGCTGCAAATTAATTATTATGAGAAGACACGTTACATTTCAATAGTAAACAGCGGGGCATTGAATGCTCACAGTACTGTCCACCATGTAATAATATATATAGGATTGAAGATTTACACCATTTTATGACTAAATGTCATATTTCCTAAATGAAAATGAAATTGGCTGTTTATATAAAGATGCATAGGGTAAAGTTAGGAGAAATGACGAAGGTATGGAAGAAAACGCAGGCTTTACTTCTCTTGTTTGCCGTCATGCAAGTTAGACGAAAGGTAGAGAGATGAGAAGCGAATATATTGCAAAATTCTTCAGTTATTTGTATGTTCTTCTGTGTTCTACAAAGAATTTACACGCATTAGCTATATCAGATGAATACCTGAATTTTCATAACGCATTAGCAAATTCTTATTTACTATATTAATTGCGATTGAAATGAAAGTTTTCCACGCTGTAGTTAAAAGTTTAACTCGTTTACCAAGTTTCATGATGATCAGCCATGTTTCCTTCACAGAGGAGAAGTACGGCATCTCTCCTATCTATGGTGCGTCATCTATCCTACCACAGTAGGAGAGATGGCTACTTCCAGTTTATTTCTGGAATAAATGAGAATGTCTTTATTTCGAAAAATAACATTTTTTTTTTTTTTTTTGTAGATAATAGTAGTTGACATTATGTTTTATAAGCATTACCTCTTTAATGCATCTCACACATTTTAGGCAGGGCATAACTTTGAAATGTGCTTCTCTCTCCTAACTTTACGCTGTAACTAAAGAGAGCTAATTATTAATGGAGTCTCCATTAACAATTAGTTAGTTTATCAATACTATTTATTCTATTTAGTTTTGCTATTATTTTATTATTATTGTTTTTTTTTTTTTTTTTTTTTTTTCCGGCGCATCGACTACGATGGTCATTAGCGCCTCTAGTCAATAAACCTTTCTCGTTCTATGGCCACTCGAGCTGGGATGGCACATCCTAACCTGTGTGACTTCCACGCACTACACCTTGCTCAGCAAGGCAGGATGGAGCCATAGGTGTTCGAAGATCTACCCACACATCCCCTCTTATATCATCGATCTAGTCGACGAGGGGGAGTGTGGGTTTATTGTTTGTGCCATCCCTTATTTTATTAACAACTGGGGTAGATTCTAATGTCAGAAACCTTACTGTTTAATTATAAAACCAAGTATATAAAAAGTTTAAACTGACTTTGTTAATTGATAATTTATTATAATACAATATGATATCGCGTAGGAGGCTATTTACTATACATATTCGATGTGTAGTACTTTAAACTAATGTTCCTACACATCCTGAAATGATCAAAACTAATGTAACTTAAAGCTATGGGGTTGAAATACTTTTAAAAATTTCTTTCAACCCCTGATAAAAGAAAACCTATTCTAAGCATTCATGCTAACATCCTCGCCAATAAATACTTTCATACTATTAAAAAACCATTCACGCTAATAAATACTTTCTTGCCAATAAATACATTCAAACTAATAAAACACATTCACGCTAATAAATACATTTTCGCTAATAAATACATTCATGCTAATGATTCATTCATACAACGCATTCACACATGGGGAAAGTACTCGATATTCCTTTCCCCTTTGTAATAAAGAAACTAACCTAACTGGGTGAAGTACTCGATATTCCTTCACCCAAATTCACCTAACCTAAGTACTAACCTAAATTTTGCTATAGACATTTATAGATCTTAAATAAGCAAATAGCCTCCTTATGTAAGGAGAACCCTCTTGAAGAATAGTGCGCTTGTCATGTGGCAGGCCTGCTCTTTCTCTCAGTGCATGCAGAGCCTGACACCCTTCCAACACGTGCGCCACTGTTAACCTTTCTCGGCATCGAGGGCACCTAGGTCTTCTTTCACCAATAAGGAGGTGCCCATGGGTCACACGTGTATGACCAATCCTAAGCCTCGTCAGAATTACTGATTCATGCCGCGGGTAATCCTCGACTATAGCATTTTTCACACGTGGTTTAATTTCTTTCAGTTTTTCATTTATGTTGTCCCACTGTGCTTGCCATTTTTTATTTATAATATTTTTCATATAAATTTGTATGTCAGTGGGACGGACAGGAGTGACACCTTCATTATTTGCCAAGGCAGCTGCTTTTGCAGCCTTGTCCGCCTTTTCATTACCGGACACTCCGATATGGCCCGGCACCCAGGCAAGTGTCACCCCCTGGCCACGTGTGCGTAGCTGCTGCAGTAATTTGTAAATATTAATGACCATTGGGTCTGTCGAGAATTTATCCCGGAGAGCCGTTAATACACTTAGTGAATCCGTCAATATTATTGCTTTCGTATAATTGTTATTTTTGATTAACTCTATGGCCTGGGAGATTGCGTACATTTCAGCTGTGTACACGGTTGTATACCGAGGGAGTGTCCAACTAAGGGTGACTCCCTCTGTGTACACAGCGCTACCAACGCCGTCGCCTATCTTCGACCCGTCTGTAAAGACAGGCCGGGAATCTTGATATAAATTTAGAAGTTCTAATAATTTTTGTCTATAGACGACGGGTGATGTTTCATCTTTTTTATGTATTGCCAGGCCTAAGCGGACGCTTGCGGAGGGTAATGACCAGGGAGGAAAAGGCGCGAAACCCCAACCCACCACTCGGCCCAATTCTATTCCCTCCGCATCTAATATTTCTTTAGCCCGGACCCCAAGGGGTCGCGTCCGCGAGCGTTGTAAACGAAACTCTTCATCATGTTGGCTCTCGAATATGGTGTGAAACAAAGGATGAAACCTTTTACCCCATATTCCGGCGATGTAGGACAGGGTCAGCTGCTCTCTTCTAAGTTGAGGAGGCAGCATACCCGACTCTACGTAGAGGCTCTGTAGTGGACTGGTTCGGAAGGCGCCTGTGAACAATCTAATTCCTTCATTATAAATTCTGTCTAGTAATTGCAGGCGTGACTTGCGCGCAGAACTGTATATTGGGGCTCCGTATTCCAGCTTGGAAAGAGTAATCATGATGAAAATGCGCTTTAATATTTCGCGCTCTGTTCCCCATCTATACTTTCCTAAGAATTTCAAAATGTCGAGGGTTCTCCTTGCTTTCTTATAGGTATATTCTATGTGATCCTGCCAGGACAACTTAGTATCAAATATAAGGCCAAGGAAGCGAACGTTTTGTTTGTACTCGATTGGTGTGCCATTTAAATATAGTGTTGGAGTTGTATGCTCATTTCTCAGTCTGCAAAAATGAAGGCACACCGTTTTGGTTTCCGAAAATTTAAATCCGTTCCTTGTTGCCTCATCAGTCACTCTATCTATTGCTAGTTGTAGGGTTTCTCCGACCTCGCCTAGGTTATTACCTGATAAGTAAATGGCAAGGTCGTCTACATATAAAGATACTTTTAATTGTTCACCTACAACTTCAGCTAAGCAATTAACTGCCATCGTAAAGAGAGTTACACTTAATACCGATCCCTGAGGGATTCCGTTCTCTTGAAAATACGGTTCTGATAGGACCGATCCCAGCCGCACTCGGAACCTCCGCGATTCTAAAAAACTCTGGAGGAACCTCGGCAATTTACCCCTCAATCCCCATTCGTGACACTTCCGCAGAATCGCATATCTCCACGTCGTATCATAAGCCTTCTCGAGGTCAAAGAACACGGCCAGCACGTGCTCCCTACGCATAAATGCGTTTTGCACGTAGACCTCAAGGTGGCCAACCTGATCCAACGTGGAACGGTATTTGCGGAATCCTGCTTGATGCTGGCTGTAAAGTCCTCTCGTCTCCAAAATGTATGTTAGTCTATAATTGATTATTGATTCGAGGACCTTACTCAAGCAAGTGGTCAATGAAATAGGTCTATAACTGGAGGGGTTACTGGGATCTTTGCCTTCTTTAGGAACCGGTATAATAATAGCTTCCCGCCAACCATCAGGGTATTGGCCGGTTTCCCATATACTATTATATAAACGAAGAAGGGCTTCTTTACCCACAGCATTCAAGTTTGTTATCATAGCATATGGGATTCCGTCCACTCCTGGAGCAGAATCTCTAGTCTTTTTTAACGCGTGCTCAAATTCTTCCATGGTTAGCGGTTCATTATATGTTTCAGTGATGGCAGTTTCAAAGTTGAGTGACTGTTGCTCCGCGTCACCTTTTCGCCGAAGGAATTCGGCCGAGTAACCCTGTGAACCGGACACTTTTGCAAAGTGTCTGGCAAAGGCCTCGGCCACATCTTGTGGCTCGGTGACAACGACATCATTAACTCTTAGGATTGGTATCGACGGTGTTTTACGGCCACCAGAGAGGGCTCTTACCTTATCCCACACCTCCTTTAGTGTTGAGGATGTAGAAATCTTTGACACGAAGGAGGTGAGGGTTGTCTTTTTTGCTTCTCTGATTGTACGCCTCTCCCTGGCTCTTAGTTTTTTAAAATCTATTAAATTTTCTTCCGTCGGATACCTTTTGAATTTATTTAGGGCCCGCTTCTTGGCTGCATTGGCAATTCTACATTCCGGAGTCCACCAGGGGACGGGAGATCTTACGACTCTTCCGCCTACCCGCGGTATGGAATCCCCGGCTGCTCGTATTAGCGCTTCCATGAAATTGTTTGCACCGAGAGTGACATCTCCTTTAAAAGAGGGAGTCACTACTCTAGCGGAATAAGCGGGCCAATTTGCTCTTTTGATGTCGTACCTCCAGGGAATTATAAATTCTGACCTAGAGATGGAGCTTGATACTAAGATTGGATAGTGGTCACTATGACATAATTCATTTAATATGGTCCATTCAAAGCGAACTGCAATGGTAGGGGTTGCAACACTCAGGTCAATAGCACTGAAGCTTCCTGAATGTGCATTAAAGTGTGTTGCTTCACCACTGTTGAGGAGCATCAAGTTAGCATTATCTATAATCTCCTCAAGAGTTCTGCCTCGAGCATCGGTTCTAGCTGATCCCCACCAGGTGTTGTAAGAATTAAAATCTCCCATCAACAACACCGGGGCAGGGAGCTGCGAGAGCAGGTTCTCCAGATCACCTCTCCGCCAGAATATATCTGGCAGGTAGATACTTGCTAAGGTGATCTGCAGTGGTGCAGTTAGACGCACGGCAACGGCTTGTAAATTAGTTTGAAGGGGTAGCCGTCTGCTGGGGATATTGTCCCGTACGCAAACGGCCACACCACCGTGCGCTCTTCCACCTGGGGCAGGTTGCACCTCTTTGCCATATACGACATATCCAGGGATTCGAATAAGTTGTCCCGGGCGAATCTTCGTTTCTTGGAGGCACAACCCAAATGGACGGTGTTCCGCCACCATTCGGCGTAACCCTTCCAGATTATTCATGAAGCCCCGCATGTTCCATTGAATGATGGACTCACACATGTTGATCTTTAGTAGTGACCACGAATGGCAGGATATTTCTAATACATATACCTTTAATTAAAAAATTTTCCCCAAGAGTATTTATGTAATTGCGTAGATATATGGATACCGAATTCATAATTATTGTTATTATTATTATCATCATTATTATTACTATTTATTTATTTTATTTATTCAGTGGCAAATTTTGTCCTGGGCTTGCCTTTTGGCCAGCCTTTTTTCCTTCTTCTGGGAGGGTGGTCGGAAGTGCTTCCACCCTCCGATTCAGAGGCCTCAATGTCCGTCCCCTGCAGCTTCTATTGCTGCTTCGGAGAGCGGACACCCCGGCCAGAGGTCAGTTCTTTAGCCGACTTGATGCTTCCCCCCCTCGCAATTAAAATTGGTGGGGGTGGCAACATCAGTCCACTAATCCTTTTCCTCCTAGGGGAGCGTTTTGGTGGATTAACCACCTTCCACTCCCCTTCGGAGGAGACTGTTTTCTTAGGTGGGAGTGATCCCACCTTTGTGTCACTCCCACTATCTGTGGGAGTGATTGTTGGTAGCCTTTCAGCTACCGGTGCTCTTTGAGGAGCATTTTGTTTGGGTGGTGGGTTTTCTCCCACCTTTACAATAGTTCCCTTCATGGCCGGGGAGGAGCCATTTATTGATTGCCCCTGATTATTTAAAGGGGCAGGGATAAAATTTGCCACTGACGGGGGTGCCTTCATTTTCTCTGCATAAGAAAATTCTTTCGTCACATAATATTTACTTTCAACAATTGCCTTTGCCTCATGATAAGGCAATTGTTGAAGAGTTTTTACTTTCTGAATTTCCTTCTCTTTTGTTAAAATCGGGCACCCCGAGGATCTGGCATTATGTTCACCGCCACAATTTACGCAAATTATAGGCGGTGTGCATTCACCTTCATGTTTTATTTTACCACATATACACACCGCATCTGTAGCCTTACACCTGGTGGAAGTGTGCCCAAACCTTTGACATTGGAAACACCTCATGGGTGAAGGTATGTACGGGCGCACTTTCAACTTGTAAAAGGCAGCGTCTACCATTTGTGGCGGCTTTGGGCGGTCAAATGTGAGGATAAGGGAGGCAGTATCCACTAAGGATCCTTCCTGCCGCCGCTTAATCCGTCTTACCTCCACGACGCCCTGGTCTGCAAGACCCTCTTTTATATCATCCAAACTGCTGTTTAAGAAGTCCCGACAAGTGATCACACCTTGAGAGGTATTTAACCGCTTGTGAGGACCAGCTTCTAAATCGGCATCCATATACTTCTGTAAGTTTAAGATGGCCCTTACCTGAATGCGACTGTCCGCTTCAATACAGATAGAGCCATCGTTAAGCTTCCTAATACTCTTGGTTTTTCCCAAAGTACTTTTAATGAATTTGAACAGTTTAAAGGAGCATTCGTTCGTGAATGAACCTTCCTTCTTTTTAACAACAAAAAAATCTACCCCAGTTGTCTTCATCAAAATCAATAAATTTATTTCCTCTCTCGTTTCCTGTCTCATTATATTTCCGGTGGCCGCCCTTGGCTTTCTTCCTCGGCGGGGAAGAAGGGCTATAAGGTTGCAGTGTAAACTGCATCCCAGATATTTTTTCCAAAGATTTGTCCATGTCCACGCTAGGTCTTTTGCCAGTGAAATCCGAGGTCGATGAGGGATTTGTAGGTTGGGGAATAGGAGAGATGGGAACAGAAAAGGACTGAGTTGGATTGAGGTTGGGGATGGGGAGAGGGTTAATTGGAGTAGGAAAAGGATTTGGGTTTAGGAGCTGGTGAGTTGGTGGGCAAGGCCCAGTAAAATCATCATTATTTTCCATAATAATTGATTTTATTCATCGAGGCACGTGGTCCCGCCTCCTCGGACGATCAAATGCACCCGGTTACTATCCGGGTAGACCATCGCACCTCGATATAGTCGGGTGCCGCGGAAGACAGCGTTCCAATACCGAAGCATCGACCCGTGCCCCCGCGGCCCCCCTCCTAACCCTAGGAACCCGCCTGAGGCGGAATTCCTTAGCCTTCCCGGGGTCGGGCTAACCCCCAGGTAGAGCTCTCAGGTGAAGCCGAGGCCGAAGA